>JAHIAM010000726.1:0-24025 GCA_021605205.1 Aegilops longissima
ATTAATGGGACACTTTGGCGTCGAAGGCAAGGATATACTTGCTACAATTTCTTTTGGCCAAAGATGAGGCGGGATGTTGAGCGTTTTGTTGCTTTTGCACTACATGTCAAAAAGCTAAGTCCGACTCAATCCTCATGGTTTATATTGCCTTTCTGTGCCTGTTTCCTTGGGAGGATATTCTATGGACTTTGTTTTAGGTTTACCTCGAACAAAGAAGGGAGGATAACATATTTGTTTGGATAGATTCTCGAAAATGGCACTTTAACCATGTCATAAAAGCGATGATCTTGTTAATGTTGCTGATTTGTTCTTTAGTGAAATTATTAAGCTTGCATGGTGTGCCAAATACTATTGTTTCAGATCATGATACTAAATTTCTTAGCCACTTTTGGGAGATGTTTATGGGCTAAGTTGGGGACTAAACTGCTTTTTAGTACTACTTGTCACCCCAAAGGATGGACAATGAAGTAGTCAATAGAACATTGTCTACTATGCTTAGGGCTGTTTTGAAGAATAATAAGAAAATGTGGGAAGAATGCTTGCCTCATATTAAATTTGCTTATAATCGTTCATTGCATTCTACTACTAAGATGTGCCCTTTTCAAATTGTGTATGGCTTCCTACCCGTGCACCTATTGATTTGTTGCATCTTCCATCTTGGAGAAGGTTAATTTTGATGCTAAAGAACGTGCTGAATTAATTTTAAAATGCATGAGATAACTAAGGAAAACATTGGCGTATGAATGCTAAATATAAACGTCTTTGGAGATAAGGGTAGAAAACATGTTGTCTTTGCACTGGAGATCTTGTTTGGTTACATTTGCTGAGGATAGGTTTCCTAATTTGCATAAATCAAAGCTAATACCCGTCTTGATGGTCCATTTAAGGTGTTAGAAAATAAATGATAATGCATATAAACTTGAGCTGCCAGATTTTGGGGTTAGTCCCACTTTTAACATTGCGATTTGAAGCCTTATTTGGGTGAGGAATATGAGCTTCGTCGAGGCGACTTCATTTCAAGAAGGGGAGGATGATGAGGGCATCAATACCATTTTACACCCACCCTCTTTGCTACATATCTTGGACCAATTACTAGAGCTCGCGCCGCCAATTAAATTATCGGTACTTTCGTTTCTTGGTAATGATTCTAATGTTCATGAGAATATGATCTGCCTAAATTGGATACATTTGTTTTGCTTACAAGTGAAGGCCTAGCTTGGAAGGATGGACATTGGAGCAAGAACAAGCATGGAGATAATGCCATGTGCAAGGGAACAAGACGGAGTTACAAGTGATGATTTCGGGACTTTAAAGCCACCATAATGGGTGCATGAAGCCTTGGACGAAATATACAAGATGCTACTTCATAAAATGTGTCGAGGCTATTCTAGGTCTTCCGTCACCTTATTAGTGGGCCAGGCCCTTGTAATTTCGAAATACACAAGTATAGGCTATTTTAGAGTCCGTATGTGGGGAAACAAGAGATAGGGTTGATTTGGATCCCTCCACCAGGCCACGAAATTCCCCCTCTTCTCGATATATACAACCCTTAGGGCACCGTTTAGACCCGGATTTTGTTTAGATTAAAAGTTAGCCATAGTTGCAACCCGGCGTGCCGTTTGTGTTCAACGACCGACAAAGGCGTCCAGAACCCCCTTGATCAATAAAGCTTTCATCTTATATTGCAATATCCGATTGCAATCTCAGTTTCTTGCTTGTTCTTCATTTGCTCGCGGAAACATACCCTCGTGGTCGGTTGATCGTGCTCGGCGTGGTCAATAACCTCTCGGAGTTGGTTTAGCGATTGCTAAAGGCGGCGTCCTCGCCGCGTTAAACGGATCGTCAAATCGACTTCCTCCGGAAACCAACATCTCGAAAGCGGGACACCTTGCCTCTATCATCCACCGAGTAATGCGGCGCTCTCTCGCCCGGGCCCGTCCTACCGTGTCGGCCGCTTTCGCGCCACCTCTCTTGCTGCCCTCGTCCGTCGTCGGCTCTGCCAGCGGACCTCTCCTCCTCATCGCCCTCGCTCCCTACGCGGCCCCGCCTGAAGCCAGCCGCACCCGCCTCGCCTCGCTGACCCTTATTGCTGCTTTTCCATCGCCCTGCTACTTCGCCCGGCCCATGTTGCCCTTCACCTACGCTGCCAGCGCCTCATTCGCTCCACCCTCCTCGGCTCGACCCCTCGATCTGTAGGCCGACCCAAAATCGGTCAAATCTACGTATGCAGCCATCCCAAGATCATCTTTGGTACTCACGGTACATTGATGAAATAATCAAAGTTCAATCACACCTGAATTTATTACACTATTCTCATATCGAGTCTTTATTACAATAGAATAAATTCGGCGAAATAACTCATGAAAATAACTAAGTAAAGCTGCGGCGTAGAAGAATAAGCGAGTCCATCCGACTCCAGGGATATGGCGCGGGCGTCTCCTCGATCGGAATACTCCTGCCAACATAAGGCGTTGCGCCGTGTGAATCGACATTTTGAATATCTTGGCAGGTCATGAAGAATAACAATAATAAAATTACTAACACTATATGCAATTTGCTGTGGGGCTCTAAGTTTCATCATTTTGGAAGCGGTTTTCCCTACTACGTGGACTTGCTTGCAAATACTACAAAATTGTTGGTAGTTATTGAGATGGTTCCACCAACAATGTCTCATTCCCAAATTATTAAGTCACAATCCCTCAATTAATTTATTAATTTTAGTGTTGAGATTTCGAATACTTCCAAGTTCCAAAGGCTCAAATTGTCGTAAGGGACACGGCTAATCGATTAGATCTTTTCTCTGCGAGGTTTGCGCACTTTACCCAGAATCGTTCCCTCCTTTTAAGTCTTCGCACTTCATGGTGTTTGAAGGCGGAACCGAGAACAGGGTCTTAGAAGAGTTCTTCGGCCCTGCGGTACCCATCAATCCTACCGTTCTTCTACATCTGTGCCGTCGGCAGTCACAACTAGGGTTGACCAAGCGAGCCCATAATGGCTTGGCTGCCTGAGTAAGCTTCGGTCATGGGATATCCATCCGTCTCTTCTTGGCTGGGTGAAGCTTTCCAAGATGTCATGGCACTTCTCCATGCATCCCGGCCAACCCTTTGGGTTCTCGGTGCCGTCAACCGTCCTCCACCGTGGTGAATTCGAAGTCCATCTTGAGTTTGAAGTTCATGGGGTTGTCATCATCTTTGACTCTCACATCTCCTTATGAATTCACTCAACCAACCGTCTCTGAGCATAGCAAAAATAAACTACCGTCCGGGTCATGGTAACAAGGGAATTGGTTCATCCTACCTCATGATACTACTCAAGAACATAACTTCAAAATTTCACCTACTGCATGCATGGTGGGAGGTATAATTCTAATGCAATAAAAACCATAGGTATTATAAAGAACATGATCAATGACTTGCCTTTGCGATCTTGTAAGCTGGGGACTCGTGGTAGCAAGCACCTCCGGAAATTCTACGAGGCAAACAATAATCACAATAAGCATACAACATATGATCACTTAACATAATAGCATGCTAACACAACACACAAAACAAGCGAATCAAAACCCAAAGGAAAACCAAAATCCAACTCAAAGTTTTCCTACTTCAAGCAACAACTAAAATAGTTTTACATAACAAAATTTTTCTTAACAGAATCTAAACATGGGTTTATGTTAACACGAAAAATAATGCATCATGCAACTAGGAGAAAAAGAATCACTTTAAAAGCTATTACAAAACTCCTATTAGGCCTAAAGCAAATTCTAGTAAGAAAAATAAAATAAAAGTTTTATTTATTATAAATAAAAGTTCATGCTCTAAAGTTAGAAACTAACCTAGAATAAACTATCTACGATGAAAAATAAATTTATTTACTAAGTAAAACAATAGGAAAACAGTAGCTAAATTAATTAAGAATAACATGATTCTGATTAAAACTATTTTTTATTAATCCTAAAATTCCCAAATAAATTCCTATGGTTGGCAATGTCAAAACAAAGTTGTGGCAAAAGAATCATAAAATAATAATTTTCCTAACTCTTTTTTGGCAGAATTACTATTCTGTCTAAATCTAAAATAAACAATTTTAAATAATTTTAACATGCCTAATTATATTTTACAGAAACTATAAGAAATTTGCAAACCAACAAAAAAGAATCCTTAAAAATATTAAGTAGATTAAAAGATATGAATTTTTCAAATCAAACTATTCTTTAAAACAGAAAACTAAAATAAAAATTAAAAGAAAACTAATGGGCCTATATAGCCTTTGGGTAATATAACTAACGGCCCTATGGTTTAAAAAAGGGGGCCTAATAAAAAAAACCTAACTAAACCGATCTGCGGTTTTTTGAACCTAAAAAACCATACCCCGGAGATCTAATCTTGGGTTGAAATAGATCGGCGGCGGGAGGTGCTCTGACTTCGGGGCGAGGCTCGGGGAGGTGCTGGGGCGGAGACCTCCCCGGGTCTTGAAGGGGAGGTTGGTTTGGAGTCGGCGAGATCGGGGTGGCGGGTGGGTGGAGTGGAGTTAATGGGGCCCCCGGTTCTCGGGTCTTGGGAAGGAGAGGTCGGGGGCGGGCAGGGTGGGTGAGGGAAGGCCGGGGGGACCACCCGTCGGTGAAGGAGGAGCGTCGGTCGGGGAATCAAGGTTTTGGCGAGGGGTGGGTCGGGGTTGGGTTTGGTGGGCTGGCGCTGATGGGCCTTGGTGGGGGGCTGGACAGCTCGCCGGTTTTTTTTTTTCCATTTTCTGTTTTAAAAAAAACATAGAAAATATATAGAATATAAATATTTTATATAGGACATATATATATCAAAATGATGGGAATATTCCTATCATTTGAACATTTTCAAGGGAAAATCAAACTTTATAAAAATTCATTTTTTCAAATTCAAATAAAACTCAAATTTGAATTCAAACTTTTGGCAATGTTTTTCCTCGATATTTTTGGGTGTCATGTTTACTCCTCTCATACTTTTCTCAAGTATTTATCGGCATAGTTTTGAAATAATTTCCACTTGCCAAAATTTAAATTCAAATGCCAACAACTCCAAAACGAAACTTCAAATGCCACTCAAATTCAAACAGAATGCATAGATGCTTAGCTATAATTGTAAAACATTCCAAATAGGAAATTTGGGATGTTACAAACCCCCACCTTAAGATGAATCTAGCCCTCGAGATTAGGTTATAACAAATAGGTGGAGTGGTCTCAAGAAGGTCTTCTTCACGCCCGGTGGCTTCCTCTTGATGATGACTCCTGACACCTTACAAAACTTGATGATCTTGCTGCGGGTGACTCATTCATGATCTCGAGAATTCACGGGTTTCTCCTTATAAGTCAGATCCTTTGTCATTTGTATGGCCTCTAGGCCTTTATGTCTCTCAACGGAATATCGGCCATGTCGGCATGACACTTCTTCATTTGAAACATGGAAGACATCATGAACTCCGGACAATCCTTCCGGCAATTCAACTTGTAAGCAACTTCTCCACGGCGTTCGAGGATCTTGTAGGGCCATGAATCAGGTGCTAACTTTCTTGACACCAAACCTCTTGATTCCACGAAGTAAGAGACACGAATATACTCGGTCTCCCGCCGTGAGATTACTTCGCCGTTCTTGTCGGCATATCTCATCTCATTGTGCTATCTTGAGTCTATCCGAATCAATGACTTTCTCTTGAAATCTCGATAAGGTCGAACGAAAAGTGTTAGATCTCAACACCATCCCAACAATGGTGCACCTCCTTCCGTATAGAGCTTGAAGGGCCATATTGATGGGTGATGCATTGTTGTATAGAAAACTCTGCGTGTGGCAAATTATCATCCAGCTAGACCCATAGTCTAGCACAAGCTCTCAACATATCCTCCGAATCGGTTGACTCTCTCGATGCATCCATACATCTGCGGATGAAAAGCTCTTGAACTCCACCTCGTACCCAAAGTTTCATGCGTGATTCCAAAACTTTGAGGTAAATTGTTCCTCTATCGACCGATACTCCTCGGAACTCCATGCGGACATCTGATCTGGTCATGTATATGGCTAACTTAGCCTTTGGTATAGGTAGTCTTCACGGGAATGAAGTGAGCTACCTTGGTGTCGATCAACCACTACCGGATAGAATCATAACCTGAGCGGGTCTGGGTAATCGTGATAAAATCCATTCCAAGTTTTCCCATTTCCAATCGAGAATCGGCAAGGTTGAAGTAACCTGCTTTGGCTTACGATGTTACCTTTACTCGTTGACAAACATAGCATCTTTTCATTACCGGCAATATCCTTCTTCATACATGTCACGAAACTTTCCTTCAAATCCAGATACATCTTGGTTATTAAGGGGTGATCGATCGATGAGTCATGAGCCTCTTGCAATTAGCTTCACGAGTTCGGGATCATTGGGTACATAATCACGATCCTCGAACCATATAGCTCCGTATTCATCCTTACGGAACCCTTTAGCTTTTCCTTCATTCATCTTTTCTTTATCTCATCAATTTCCTTGTCCGACTTAGGCTTCGAATCCTTTGGCCAAAGTGGACTGAACTTGAGTTGCAACATATCCTCTTGGAACTATCTCGAGTGAGATCTACGAGGTCATCGACTAACTCTGGGGTAATCCTCCTGCTATAAGAGTATTCACATAACTCTTACGGCAAAGCATCTGCTACAACATTAGCCTTACAGGTGGTAATGCAATCTCATGTCATAATCCTTTATTAACTCTAGCCATCTCCTGCACGAGTTCAACTCTTCTGCGTGAAAATATACTTCAAACTCTTGTGATGTATAAACATCACAATGGTTTCCGATGAGAAATGTCTCCAGTCTTGAGTGCATGCACTCGGTGCTAACTCCAAATCATGTGTGGCATAATTCATCTCGTGTAATTAAATAGTATGCGGAGGTATAAGCTACAACTTTTCCTTCTGCATAAGTACTCCTCCGAGTCCACAGCGAGAAGCGTCTAATAAACTGGTAATCCTTGTGTATGTCGGTAAAATCAACGGTGTAACAGCGTTTCTTCAATTCTGGCGGCTTCACAATCCTCGGTCCAAATGTACTTGGCTTCCTTCTTCAACAGCTTTCAGTCATGGGCTTGGCAATCTTCGAAGTTCTCAATAAACCTCCATAATATCCTGCGGAGTCCGAAAGCTGGATCTCCTTGGTGAGGTGGGTGGTTGTTGTCGGTGGTGATTCAACCTTGGTGGGGTCAATTGCTATTCCTTCTCCTGAAATAACATGTCAGAGAATCCGACTTCCTTCAGCCAAAATTCACATTGCTGAACATGGCTGATGTTCTCGAAGGTTCTCGAACTAGGCGCAAATGTTCCTTATGCTCTTCCTCGCTCTTGGAGAATATCGATATCATCGATGAACACCACGACAAACTTGTCCGGATATTCCATAAATACTTTGTTCATCAAATTCATGAAGTATCGAGGGGCATTAGTCAATCAAATGACATGAAGGTATACTCATATAAACCATACACGGTGAATGCTGTTTTGGGTATATCCTTTTCGGATCTTCAGTGATGATACGATCGAAGATCGATCTTGGAGAATACCTTGGCTCCAACTAGTGATCAAATAGATCATTAATCGCCGGTACTTGTTCTTGATGGTCACGTCGTTCAGCGAGCGATAATCCTAACCATTCTCAAGGTTCCATCCTTCTTCTCTACCAAAAGCTGGGGCTCCCCAAGGTGATGAGCTTGGCGAATATATCCTTTCTCCAATAGCTCATTAATTTGATTCTTGATCTCTTTCAAATCGTTGGTGGCATCCGATAGGGTCTCTTGGATATCGGGGCTGTGCGGGCAATAACTCAATCAAATTCAATGTCTACATCGGTGGCATTCCCGGTAATTCCTCGGAAACACATCCGGAAAATCTTGCACTCTTGGCACTTCCTCTGAACAACTCCGTGAAATTCCTGATTCTTCATCGGCTATGCTGGATACATACTTGATCCTCTTACGCTCGGTGGTGGCGGAGAATCGACTTCTTGAGCACAATCTATGTTTCCTTCAAACTTATCAATCCATGCCTAGGATTACATCCAAGATGCAGGTTTCCAATACTATGAGGTGCGGGAAATTTATGGTTCCGATGTTGAGGTTGCATAGCAGCCTAAGCTGCCATCATTTCTCCTCTACTGCCGCGAAGGGGCTTCTAAGAGTTTTAGTGGGCACGTACTTTTCCCTAACTACCCTTGATATGAATGAATCGTTGCACGAATCAAAAGAGTACCAATCTTGAGCGTGAATTCAATAAAACTTACCAACCACGATTGTACGGCTGATCATAGGCGTCCTCCCGTCAATGTGGTTCACTGAGCACGAGGAAAGGGTTGGGCTTCTTATTTGAGCTTCCATTGCCATTTCCATTCCTCTGCTTGGCCTCAGGGCGATCGGTGGCATAGTGCCTGTTTTGGCACTTGAAGCAGGTGATATACTCAGATCTTCGGGCAGGCGGGGACGATCTTGATTGCCATTGCCGTTTCCATTGCCATTGCCATTGCGACTTGTTGTCACTGTTGCGGTGGTTCCCATTTCCTCCATGGTTGTGATGGGTATGCCCTCCGAGTATGGGGCATAAGAACCTTCTTTGAGCTCGAGTTGTACTTCCCTGGCTGTACTTCGCTTGCGGCTATCAATCTGCTGCTTTTGCCTTGGTATGGTGGCCTTGTCTACGGCTCACAGTAGTTGGTGAAGGTAGCCACCATAAGCTGCATACTCATTCGTCATTGAGTCCCTCGAAACTTTTCTGCTGCGGCATCTGTACATCATCAAGCATATGAGCTAACTTCTGAACTTCGTCCACATCTTGCCTGATCGGTTCCTGGCGTGAGTTCGGAACTCAACTTCGGACTCATGGCTCCGGTGAAACATGAAAGTGCGGAAGGCTCTTTGGAACTGATCCCGTGATGGTGCCGATGGGATAAGTGGCGGTGTAGTCCTCCCACCAGAAGCTGCAGGTCCATCAAGTTGATGTCTGACAAGCGCCTTCTACGCATCAGTGCATCCAACGGTGATTAACTCTCTTCCGATTGCGGAGCCAATCGCCAGCACAATGGCTCGGTGCTGCTAGAGAATCTTGCGGATTCAGCCTTAGGAATCGAGTCAAGTTGTCAACGGTGGTGGCGGTGGATTGTTGTTGTTGTTGTTGTTGTTACGGTTTGAATGAGCATCTGCATGAGGGCATTCTGCTGCTGAATCGGTGGGTGAGCTCAGCGGGAGATTGAGACAGGTCCGTCTCGGAGGCATCTGGTGTTTTGGAGTGGATGAGAAAATTAGAATAGAACAATGGTCTAATGAGAAATAACACTACCCATATGAATGCACAATCATAATCATACCAATCATTTATTCAATCCACTCAAACATGGTTCAATCTCGATTACAAAATACTCACGACTAATAATAAAATAGCCTAACTGATCGGCGGAAAAAGTAAAATAACATGGTAGTCGGCTAAGGTCTTCATCAATAATCCTTGCGTCCTCTGTGCGATGTCCTCCGGTGTAAGTCTCTGTTGCGGCGCCTCCTCTTGCAGCTTCCTCGGTGGAGCTCCTTCATAATCCTGTGCGTTGCTCACGAGAGGTCCGTCATCTCCACTCGGAAAAGGTCCTCTCCCAAGTCCATCTTTTCCTCTAATCGGCAACCTTCATCTTGGTGTCGACTCTCTCCATGAAGTCGCGATTTCTTCCTCATAGTCAAGGAAGTCTGTGCCTTCTCTTCAGTTCCAGTTCACGGAACAACGCCTCCTATGTACCTTGATTCTGGCGAGTGGATCTCCGTTTCTGAGGGAACACTCCAAGTCTTGGACATCTGAGAGAATGGAGTGGTCCTCTGATGCGGATGATATCTCCATTCCTTGCTGCGAGAAACCATGGCGAGTCGATGGATCGAGCTCCGCCTGTCTCTTCGGAGATGTCCAAGTGCGATATATCGCCATGTCTCTTAGAGATCCGGTTGAAGTCGGTAAACTCAAGTCAATAGGCTCATATGTCCTCCGAAGGTTCTCCTGGAATATGCACTTCAATCATTGGCGGGTATCGTGGAAGTGCATTAGTAAACTTCCAGTGATCTAGGGCAGAGCAATCTTGACTTCTTCACGATCTGGACCAGCTTCTGCCGAAGGGCATCGTCTCATCTGGTGGCAAAACTCGGTATAGCAAAAGGGTTGAACTTCGTGACCATCTAGAATGTTGAAAATCGGAGAAGTCAGAAATGAGCAGGGAGAATGCAGATAAGGATATAAACTACATAGTCTCTTCCTATGGCATTCCGATCCTAGAGTTCGTCCTACGGTGATGTGTGCTCTGATACCATCTACTGTGGCGGACCCAAAATCGGTAAATCTAATCTATGTATGCCATCCCAAGATCATCTTTGGTACATTGATGAAATAATCAAAGTTCAATCACAGCTGAATTTATTACGATTCTCATATGAGTCTTTATTACAATAGAATAAATTGGGCGAAAATAACTCATGAAATAACTAAGTAAAGCTGCGAGCGTAGAATAATAAGCAGTCCATCCGACTCCAGGCAATCATGGCGGGCAGCCTCCTCTGATGGAATACTCCTGCAACATAAAGGCGTTGCACCGTGTGTCATTTGAATATCTTTGGCAGGTCATGAAGAGAATAACAATAATAAAATTACTAACACTATATGAATTTGGCTGTGGGGCTCTAAGTTTCATCATTTTGCGGCAGTTTTCCCTACTCGATGGACTTGCTTTACAATACTAAGTGTTGGTAGTTATTGAGATGGTTCCACCAACCAATGTCTCATTCCCAAATTATTAAGTAATAATCCTCAATTAATTTATTAATTTTAGTGTTGAGATTTCGAATACTTCCAAGTTCGGGCTCAAATTGTTAAAACGAGGGGACCGGCTGTCGATTAGATCTTTCTCTCTGAGGTTTTGCACTTTACCGCAAGAATCGTTCCCTCCTTTTAAGTCTTAGCACTTCATGGTGTTTGAAGGCAGAATGAGCAAACGAAGGTCTTAGAAGAGTTCTTAACGTACCCATCAATCCATTCTTCTACATCTATGCCGTCGGCGAGTCACAACTAAGGGTTGACAAGCGAGCCCATGGCTTGCGGCTTGCATGCTTCCGTCAATGGATATCCATCCGTCTCTTAGTGGTTGGGTGAAGCTTTCAAGATGTCGCACTTCTCCATGCATCGGACCTTTGGGTTCTCCAGTGCCGTCAACCGTCCTCCGATGGTGAATTCGAAGTCCATCTTGAGTTTGAAGTTCATGGGTTGTCATCATCTTTGACTCTCATCTTCCTATGAATTCACTCAACCAACCCGTCTCTGAGCATAGCAAAAATAAACTACCGTCCGGGTCATGGTAACAAGGGAATTGGTTCATCCTACCTCATGATACTACTCAAGAACATAACTGAAAAATTTCACCTCTTGCATGCATGGTGGGGAGGTATAATTCTAATGCAATAAAACCATAGGTATTATAAAGAACATGATCAATGACTTGCCTTGTGATCTTAAGTAAAAGGCTATTAGTAAGCTTCACTCAGGAAATTCTCCGAGGCAAACAATCACAATAAGCATACAACATATGATCATAACATAATAGCATGCTAACACAACACAAAACAAGCGAATCAAAACCAAAGGAAAACCAAAGAAATCCAACTCAAAGTTTTCTTCAAACAACTAAAATAGTTTTTAATTTTCTTAACGAATCTAAACACGGGTTTATGTTAACCAGAAAATAATGCATCATGCAACTAGGAGCAAAAAGAATCACTTTAAAAGCTATTACAAAACTCCTATTAGGCCTAAAGCAAATTCTAGTAAGAAAAAAAATAAAAGTTTTATTTATTATAAATAAAAGTTCATGCTCTAAAGTTACAGAAACTAACCTAGAATAAACTATCTCTCATGAAAATAAATTTATTTACTAAGTAAAACAATAGGAAAATAGTAGCTAGTTAAATAATTAAGAATAACATGATTCTGATTAAAACTATTTTTTAATTAATCCTAAAATGCCCAAATAAATTCCTATGGTTAGGCAATGTCAAAAACAAAGTTGTGGCAAAAGAATCATAAAATAATAATTTCCTAACTCTTTTTATGGCGAATTACTATTCTGTCTAAATCTAAAATAAAGCATTTTTAAATAATTTTAACATGCCTAATTATATTTTCTAGAAACTATAAGAAATTTTCAAACCAACAAAAAAGAATCACTTAAAAATATTAAGTAGATTAAAAGATATGAATTTTTCAAATCTGAAACTATTACATTAAAGCAGAAAACTAAAATAAAAATTAAGCAGGCTAATGGGCTACCTATTAACGCTTAAGGCGTAATATAACTCATGGCCCTATGGTTTTAAAGCAGTTGGCCGGCCTAATAAAAAAAACCTAACTAAACCGATCTGAACGGTTTTTAAATGAACCTAATAAAACCATACCTACGAGGATCTAATCTCGCCCGTTGAAATAGATCGGATGGGGGAGGTGCTCAGGTGACTTACCCAGATGTGGCGGCAATCAGTGGCGAGTGCTCGGCGACTCGGTGGTGAGGCGGCGGAGACCTCGGCAGTGCAGACGAGCGAAGGTTGGTTTGGTGGAGTCAGGCGAGATCGGGGTGGCAGGTGGGTGGAATGGAGTTAATAATGGCGGCCTCGGTTGCTCAATGAGCGTCTTGGCGAAGGATCGGCCGGCGAGGGCAGAGGTCGGGTGAGAAGGCAATGGTGGGACCACCCGTCGGTGAAGGAGGAGTCGTCGGTCTGAGGCGACATCGAGGTTTTGAGGCGGTGATCGGTCAGAGGCTGGCGCTAGTGGGCCTCATTGTTGGGCTGGAAAGGGGCTGGCACAACTAAGCGCCAGGTATTTTCTTTTCCATTTCTTTTTTTGAAAATAAAAGCAGAGAAAATATATAGAATATAAATATTTTATATAGGACATATATATATCAAAATGATCAGGGAATATTCCTATCATTTGAACATTTTTCAAGGCAAAATCAAACTTTATAAAAATTCATTTTTCAAATTCAAATAAAACTCAAATTTGAATTCAAACTTTTTTGCAATGTTTTTCCTCACGATATTTTTGGTGTCATGTTTACTCCTCTCATACTTTTTCTCAAGTATTTATCGAGGCATAGTTTTGAAATAATTTCCACTTGCCAAAATTTAAATTCAAATGCCAACAACTCCAAAACTTCTTAAACTTCAAATGCCACTCAAATTCAAGCAGAATGCATAGATGTAGCTATAATTGTAAAACATTCCAAATAGGAAATTTGGGATGTTACTGCCAACGTGGGCCATGACCTCGCACCCTACTCCCCCTGCATCAAATGCGCCTTGCATCAGGCCCCTCTGGTCAATGACCCGTGGGGCCCCACCCAGAATGTTAAAAAAGGAAAGAAAAAAATAAATTAAATTAATTAATCAATCTAATTAATTCCTCTTAATTAACCTGACTACCTAATTAGGTAATTAATTTTGTTTTGTTAAAACTGTGTGATCTGGAGCATCCCGTTCATCCCCATGTACCTCAGACCTCTCCAAACCCCAGAGGACTTGGCGAGACCTCAACTCTCGCCATTGGACCCAAGGTGAACTCGCTCCTCTCGAATGTCACTCTCCATATGTGAGACATGGCTACCCTCAAACATGTGTGCTATGCATGTCCAGGAACCAAGAGAAGGCCATGGAACAACTCTGAGCATTGGACAAGGCAGAGGACACCAAAGTGAGAACAAGAGGAAGAGCTGTTTGGGAAGCTTCCAGGCTCAGACGTCCAACAACCCGGACGACCAAGCGATCTTGAACGTCCGATGTTGGAGACTCCACCGGCCAGATGGACCAGTCGACAAAAGCTACAGCGGGTAAGACGGCGACCAAGGCAGGGCGTCAAGCGACCATCAACCGCCGGACGACCGACAGCGTCAGAATCCGGCGAGGCTATCCGAGCCAAAAGCAGCAGACGTCAGGCAAGTCAGGACGGCGGGACCCTCATGAACCGGACGTCCAGTACCCGTCAGACGACCAGGCGCTGTCTGTCTTGTGAGTGGGGCTGAGCCCCATGCCCCTTCATTGCCCCATTTGCACTAAGACTATAAATAGACCTCCTCCTCCTCCTAGTTAGGGTTAGCAAAGTTAGCTCATTGTTAGAAAGCTTGGCTCATCCATATCGGATCTCCTTCTGCGTGAGACTCGCCTCTTCGGAGAAGATCCACCATGGATTCAAGACCCCTTCTGGGGAAGATCCTAGTGGATTCAAGACCTTCTCTTGGAGATGAGCTACCGCCACTTGTTAAATGTTGTTGACTTTGGATCATGTATGTCCCTTTGTGTTCATCGATCTAGCACATGTGATTGATCTTGTTGGTTTAGTGATTCTCTTGTGTTTTCCCGTGATTTCCTGTGCTTCTCGCTTTCTTTACGTGTTCCTCATAGGGATCCTCTCCAAGCGTGAAAGATCATCCACATAGGGTTCCGCCCTACATCATCTTGGGAGCAAGGTTGATCACGTTTTGGAGCCTCCCTCTTCGTTTCTAGCTTGATTTTGTTGTCTTCCCCAAATTCGAAAATTCCTCACTAAAATAGCCCCAATTTTTTTTGTGATTTGTTAGTGTGATGAAGTTTTGTTGATTTTGATCCATGGATTTGCTTGGTTTGAGTGGATCTAGCATTTCCCCAAGTTTCTCCTTTCCATCCAAATCTCCCAATTTTGTCCCAAAATCCCAAAATTCAGCCCAAAATCGCGTCGAGCTCAAAGCCCGCGTTGACCCCGACCCCGGACGTCCGACCTTTCCCGGACGGCGGAACTAACCGAACCGAAATCACGAGTTTCGGCCTTCGGACGTCGACCGGACATCATCCCGGACGTCCAGTAACCTGTAGGTTCCCACTTGGAATTTTGTTTGTCCATAACTAATTCATCCGAACTCCGATTTTGGCGTTCTTTAGCTCGTTTTGAAGCTCTTGACATCCCCTTCAACAAAATACCACCAAAACCATTTGACTCCATAAAATGTCTGGAACTTTGGCATCTTTGCCTAGGGCTTCCACCTCATCCTCCGCTACTCCAGCACCGACTTCCCAACCTAACCAATTTTGTTCCCCATAGCATTAGTGGTTTGGTAGTGATTCAGTCTTCTAAGGTGTTTCAGCTACTTAGGGACGGTAGCTTCTTCATCAACCACCACCACCACTTCGCATGACTTACCCACCATACACCACACAACTTAACAATTTTGTTTGAGTTGTGGCGTGTCTCCTAAGGTGTTTGACTACTTAAGGACCGTGCTTGCAACTCCGACACGTGTATAGTCTACCACCTTACACCCTTTCGCGTGCGTACTCAAAACCACCATTGCATTTCCATAATCCGTTGAGCTTCGCAACCACCACCGCATTCTTCTACCACCATTTGACGTTTGTCTTTCAGATTTTGAGTTCGCGGTTTTTCCGTTTAGTGGTGTTTGGCCAGGGACAGTCTCCATCATCTTGTATCTACATCGAAACACCGCCCTCATCATCGCCAGGGCCAGTAACCTCGGCGACACCATTGTATATTCCCTTGCAAATTGCATTGATAACCCCTAGCCCATTTTGCTTTACTTGCTACTCGAGACTAGCCATTTGAGTATTCTTTGTAGCGTGACTTGTGCACATTAGTGATCATACTTCCCATAGCATACATACCATATCATCTTGGTATCATTTGGTATCATATCATCTCTTGTGCCACAGGTTTGTTCATATATACAATTGCTATCTTAGTTTTGCATTGTGCAAAGTGGCCATACATAAAAAAGAAATAAGCTTTTAAGCAAAAGGAAAGAGCAAAAGCTTGTAAGAAAGTGCCATAGCATCATAACGCATTACATAAGATTGTCATATCCGATCATCTTGGATCATCTTGAGAAACAGAACCATACATACATAGCATACTTGGGATAGAAAGTTTATCCATTTTGCATCTTATAGGTTGTGAAAGTATGTAAGTATCCGCCTATTGGCAATCGTGCTAGCGTCTCTCTTGAGTTGTGCAACACAGCGTTTTGGTGGATTCCATATTTTGAGCTCATTCCTTGGTTGCGACCACATTTATCTATCAAGTGTGTGCGTTTACGTGTACCTTTCAATTGCTATTGGTCTACTTGTTTGGCTTGCAAATTTGTGAATCTCTTTCAACATTATTGACTCTCGCTAACATATTGCATCAAATTTTGTGCCACTATCCTCATCGAGCTCCACCATAAGCCTTACTTGTGTAGGTGTGAGAACCGACAAGTGGTACCAAGCTGTGCTATTTCCTTGTTACACATTTGGTGATCATTGATCCATCTTCAACATCGGTCGAGTACATTTGGTCTAGTTCTTCTCTTTCTCACTCATATTTGCTCGAGTTTTGTGATGGATAGCAAGGCATTTCCTCTCCGGTCCTCGACAATAACATTGGCGTGAACAACTACATCACCAGCGTCTATCTTGATCTACAACAACAAGTGCAAAGCGCACAATCAAGATTGCGAGGCGCCGAGAACATCTCCATTGACATTACGTCACTCGGAAGCAAGGAAGGACTACATCGACAAGAAGCTTTCCGCACATAAAGAGGAGCAAGATGCAAGGATGGAGAGATTAGAGCCTTGATCAAGTCTTCTTCCTTGTCATCCTCAAAGGCGGCGACATTTCAGACCCAAGTCTTGAGCTGAAAGTGCGTTATATCGACTAGAGGGGGTGAATAGGCGATTTTATGAATCTTCTTTGAGAATTTGCGGTGAGAAATTCCTTAGCGAAAAATTCTGCAGCGGAATAAGTACTCGAGTAAGCATAGTAGATTACAAGCATAGTCATCAAGATGATGAAGACAATCACGATGCGAAAGCGTAATGGGATAACACAAGATGAAGACAAGCGGTGAAGAAAAGTAGCGAGAAATGAGAAAGTCTTGATCAAAGTCTTCAAACACAGATATGAACAAACACCCAACACATTAATGAGGAAATGAAAGGGTTGAGGAAATAGAACCAGATTAGGTCGGTGAAGACAATGATTTGGTGACCAGTTCAACTCTTTATCTCGGTTATGCGTCACAGTTGGAGGCGGCTGATATTTAAACTCGAGGACACACGATCCGGACACCGATCCTTGAACACGCCTTCAGGACACCAAGTCCTCACCGTATTCTCCTTGAACTAAGGTCCATAGACCTCGTCCAATCACTCGTGGTAAGTCTTGATGACTTCAAACCTTCACATACTTGGTCACTCGTGATCCACATTCCTCTTGGATGCTCTAGACCTTGGCCTAACCGTCTGGAAGAAGCACACTCTTCAAAGGTAACAGCGTCGGGATCCACATGAGATCAATTTCTTGAGTGATGCTCAATCACTTTGGGTTTTGTAGGGGTTTGGTTTGGGTTTTCCTCACTTGATGATTTTCGCAAATTCCTCGGAGGATGGGTTGCTCTCAAATGACAAGTGCCAAGTTCTCTGGGCAGCCAACCAACTAGTGGTTGTGAGGCGGCTATTTATAGCCTAGAACAGCCCGACATGATAAGACATAAATGCCCTTCAATGATATGACCGTTGGTGGAAAGATATTTGGACAGCAGTAGCATCCACAGCGGTCGGAAATTTGAACATCAAATTCCTCGGGCTATCATGTTCCTCAGCGATAGAGGCAAAGGTGCCCGATGTTTGATGAGATGGTGGCTATCGTTTACAGGAGTCGACCTTGTGATCCGACTCTGACGTGCGAGGCGTCGGCCTTAGCAATCGCTAAACCAACTTAGGGTTATTGACCCGCGAGAACACGATCAACGACCACGAGGGCTGTTTCTGCGAGCAAGCGAAGAACAAGCAAGCGAGATTGCAATCTGGATATTGCGAATATAAGATGAAAGCTTTATTGATCAAGGTGGGGTTACCTTGACGCCTTTGTGCGATGATTGAACACAAGCGAAATGCTGCGAATTTGACTATGGCGAACTTTTAATCTAAACAAAACCCAAGGTAGCGGTTCCCTAAGGGCTGTATGGAGGAAGAGGGGTGGGGAAATTTCGTGGCCCTTGGTGGAGGGTCGAAATCAACCTAACTCTTTTCCCCACATCGGACTCTAAAACAGCCTATACTTAAGTATTTCGAAATTACATGGGCTGGCCCAATAATAAGGTGACCAGCACCTAGAATAGCCTATGGGCGAATATTATGAAGTGGCATCTTGTATATTTCGTCAAGGCCTTATACACTCATTAGGGTGGCTTCAAAGTCCTGAATCATCACTTGTAACTCCGTTCTTGTTCTCCTGCATGCCAACATCTCCATGCTTGAACTTGCTCCAGGTTCATCTTTCTTGTCCATAGTAGGCCCTTCATTTGTAAGCAAAACAAATGTATCCAATTTAAGCACATCATATTCTCATGAACATTGGAATCGTTACAAAAGCAAAGTACGATAATTCAATTGGGCGTGATCTAGTAATTGGTCGGTATGTATAGCAGCGGGGGGCTGTGGGTGTAACAATGGTATTGATGTCCTCATCATCCTCCCTTCTTGAAATGAAGTGCGTCCTCGTGGGAGCTCATCTTCCTCACCCAAATAAGGTTTCAAATCTGCAATGTTAAAAGTGGGACTAACCCCAAATTCTGCAGGCAGCTCAAGTTTATATGCATTATCATTTATTTTCTCTAACACCTTAAATGGACCATCAATGCGTGTGCTTTGATTTGCAAATTGGAAACCTATCCTTACATAAATGTAACCAAACAAGATCTCCGGTGCAAAGACAACATGTTTTCTACCCTTATCTCCAGCAAGTTTATATTTAGCATTCATCGCTCAATGTTTTCCTTAGTTAACTCATGCATTTTAAAATCAATTCAGCATGTTCTTTAGCATCAAAATTAACCTTCTCCGAAGATGGAAGAGGCAACAAATCAATAGGTGCACGGGTAGGAAGCCATACACAATTTCAAAGGGCACATCTTAGTAGTAGAATGCAATGAGCGATTATAAGCAAATTCAATATAGAGCATTCTTCCACATTTTCTTATTATTCTTCAAAACAACCCTAAGCATAGTAGACAATGTTCTATTGACTACTTCAGTTTATCCATCGGTTTGGGGTGACAAGTAGTACTAAAAGCAGTTTAGTCCCCAACTTAGCCCATAAACATCTCCAAAAGTGGCTAAGAAATTTAATCACGATCTGAAACAATAGTATTTGGCACACCATGCAAGCGAATAATTTCACGAAAGAACAAATCAGCAACATTAACGACATCATCGCTTTTATGACATGGTATAAAGTGTGCCATTTTAGAGAATCTATCCACGACAACAAATATGCTATCCTCCCTTCTTTGTTCGAGTAAACCTAAAACAAAGTCCATAGATATATCCTCCCAGGAACACTAGAAGCACAAGGAAGCATATATAAACCATGAGGATTGAGTCGTGACTTAGCTTTTTGACATGTAGTCAGCGAGCAACAAAGCGCTCAACATCCGTCTCATCTTTGGCCAAAAAATGTGTAGCAGTATATCCTCCGTCTTCTTGGCCAAAGTGTCCCATTAATCCTCCTCCATCGCCTCCTGCAACAACAAAAGGCGAACAGGCTAGCGAGGAATGCATAGCTTGTTAGCCGGAACACAAAACCATCATTAATAACAAACTTGTTCCATGTTCTTCCTTCTTTACAATTGCATTACATCTTTAAAATCAGCATCATGCATATTGATCTTTGATGGTCTCAAACCAAATATTTTGAAGTCAAGTTGTGAAAGCATAGTATAGCGACGAGACAAGCATCAACAATAACATTTTCTTTACCCTTCTTGTGTTTAATGACATAAGGAAAGTCTCAATGAATTCAACCCATTTAGCATGTCTACGATTCATTTAGCTTGACTTTTAATATGTTTCAAAGATTCATGATCAGAATGTATAACAAATTCTTTGGGCCATAAATAATGTTGCCATGTCTCTAAAGTCGAACAAGAGCATATAATTCTTTGTCATAAGTAGAATAGTTCAGACTAGGCCCACTCAATTTTTTCGAAAAGTATGCAACAGGTTTGCCATCTTGTAATAACACTCTAATCCAATTCCACTAGCATCACATTCAAGCTCAAAAGTCTTATTAAAGTCAGGAAGTTGGAGTAAAGGAGCATGTGTCAACTTATCTTTCAATACCGTAAGCTTCTTCTGTCGGGTACCCCAAACAAAAGCACATCCTTCTTTGTAAGCTCATTGAGAGGTGCACAATGGTGCTAAAGTCTCTCACAGCGCCTAGAAACCATGAGTCCAAGAAAACTCCTCACTTGTGTGACCGTTTTGGGCTGCGACCAACTCTCAACTTCAATCTTGGCTATCAACTTCAATTCCACAATGTGACATAATAAGAAAGATACCGATTGATTGCAAAACTTTCCCAAGGTTACCAAACAAGCGTGCATCACGTAGAGCATTAAAAACAACACGTAAATGTTCCAAATGTTCTTCCAAAGATTTGCTATAAATCAGTATATCATCAAAGTAAACTACCACAAATCGTCCAATGAAAGCACGTAAAACTTCGTTCATTAATCTCATGAAAGTACTAGGTGCATTAGTTAACCCAAAAGGCATGACTAACCACTCATATAATCCAAACTTAGTTTTAAATGTGTTTCCATTCATCTCCCAATTTCATACGAATTTGATGGTATCCACTCATAAATCAACTTTGGAGAATATTGTAGAGCCTCAATTCATCAAGCATATCATCTAGCCTAGGAATAGGATAGCGATAACGAATAGTAATATTATTAATGCCTCTAATCAACACATCTAGCGATACCATCCTTTTTAGGCACTAGTATAATAGGAACAGCACAAGGACTAAGAGATTGGCGTATATAACCTTTGTCGAGCAGCTCCTGTACGCATAATCTCCTTCGTCTCCTCTGGTTGATGCGGTATGGTGCGGTTTGGGTAGCGATGCAAGGAATTAAGTCAATTTGATGCTCAATCCCTCGAATAGGTGGTAATCCGGTGGCACGTCTTGTGGGAAGAGCGTCGGCGAACTCTGCAAAATGTTAGTGACAATGAGGGCAAAGAGGAAGGCACATCCTCGAATGAAAATAATGCCTCTTTGCACACAAAGCATAGCAAACAGATTTGCTAGAATCTAGCTCATCAATATCAGATTGGTGGCAAATAAACATGCACTTTTAGGTTTAATTTCAGAAGCAACATTAGATGGTTTATTATTAGGCTTCATTTGTTGCTAAATTCTTTTTACAATCTGATTTTCACTCTTATTTTCTCCTGTTTTGCTTTATTAGCTCTATTAATATCATCTTTCAAAATGGAATCAGAGTCATAGGAAGCAAAGTAATATTTTATTTTAAATTCAAATGCCAACAACTCAAAACTTGAAACTTCAAATGCCACTCAAATTCAAACAGAATGCATAGATGCTTAGCTATAATTGTAAAACATTCCAAATAGGAAATTTGGGATGTTACAAACCTCTACCTTAAGATGAATCTAGCCCTCGAGATTAGGTTATAACAAATAGGTGGAGTGGTCTCAAGAAGGTCTTCTTCACGCCCGGTGGCTTCCTCTTGATGATGACTCCTGACACCTTACAAAACTTGATGATCTTGCTGCGGGTGACTCATTCATGATCTCGAGAATTCACGGGTTTCTCCTTATAAGTCAGATCCTTTGTCATTTGTATGGCCTCTAGGCCTTTATGTCTCTCAACGGAATATCGGCCATGTCGGCATGACACTTCTTCATTTGAAACATGGAAGACATCATGAACTCCGGACAATCCTTCCGGCAATTCAACTTGTAAGCAACTTCTCCACGGCGTTCGAGGATCTTGTAGGGCCATGAATCAGGTGCTAACTTTCTTGACACCAAACCTCTTGATTCCACGAAGTAAGAGACACGAATATACTCGGTCTCCCGCCGTGAGATTACTTCGCCGTTCTTGTCGGCATATCTCATCTCATTGTGCTATCTTGAGTCTATCCGAATCAATGACTTTCTCTTGAAATCTCGATAAGGTCGAACGAAAAGTGTTAGATCTCAACACCATCCCAACAATGGTGCACCTCCTTCCGTATAGAGCTTGAAGGGCCATATTGATGGGTGATGCATTGTAACTTTGATTTTTCTACCATGGTGTCAGAATTTTTATCAAATTGCCATGGTCTACCAAGTAATAAGGAACATGCTTGCATAGGTACCACATCACAATCAACATAATCAGCATATGTAGAGATACTAAAATACACAGAGCGATGCGTGTTACCTTAACCTTGCATTGTTGAACCATTGGATGTAGTAAGGATGTGGATGTGGTCTTGTGGTGAGAAGCTTCTCCACCATATCCATGCTAGCCAAGTTGTTGCAGCTCCTCCATCTATGATGGCGAATAGAGCGTTCCTTCACAACTCCTTTGTATGGAACAAGTTATGCCTCTGATTTTGCTCGCTTGTTAACCTTGCACCTCAAAACCGTTGAGCAACTAAACATTCATACTCGGCATCTTGACAGCCATGTATTGCGTCTCATGATCAGAATCATCTCCACCGTGTTCTTCATGTGTAATAAGAGCCAAAGTCTCTTCATCATAGTCACTAGCGGACTCATACCCACCATCCTCGGTAGCAATCATCACCGCTGAGATTGGCATTCTCTCAAAATGTCCTCTTCCCTTCAGCGACAAATAATATCCTTGTGTGCCTGTTGGCGCCATGGAAGAAGAAGAGCTCTGTGTAGGCCAGGGTGTGCTCTTGGCGGATAGTGGTGGTTGTGCACCTTTCTTGTATCCCGGTTGGAGGTGGCAGCCGGCGGAGTGCCGGTGTAGTAGAGCGTGTGGAAGTAGATGATGCCGTGGTGTCCATGATGAAGGTCGACCTGCGAGAAAAGTTAGTTGGCAGCACACCGATCCGCACTTCACGTTCAGCTTTACAAGCAAGATGGAATAATCAAGTGATATTATTATAATCCTTGTAGTCTAGAATGGTGCGAATCTCTTATTTAATCCACCGGAAACGTGCAAGCATAGCTTCATTCTCCTCAACAATACCACATCTAATCAAGCCGGTTTGTAATTCACGATAATATTCTTCTACGAATTTTTCCTTGTCTTAAGGCTGCAATTTTGAAGTAATTCTGATAATATGGTGGAACCAGATCATATAGCAGTTTTCAAAGCAGCCCATGTAGCTGGAGCAGGATATAATCTACAATGTTGACCACCAAACACATGCAAAAGCTAGTGGCACAACAGCAACAGGAACCGTCTCTCCTCGGGATATTGTAAACATGTAAATCGTTGTTCGGTTTCTAACTCCCAAGTAAGATATATATCGGGAACATATCTACCCTCAAATGGTGGAATATTCAATTTCAGTTTAGGGAGATGGTGATCTCGTACTGAAGGGCAGAACATTGCCATTATTTGCATGTGGGCGACCGGTGGTTGTGGTCTTTGGTGGTTGCACGTGGTTGATGTTGATCAACCTCATCCTCGTAATCTCTCATAATCATCCTCCCCACCCTGCAGCGAGCCATAAATATCACAGACACCGGCAACTGCTGGGCTGAAGAGGACACGGGGAAGCTCGGGGAGGGCTGTTTGCGATGTGGTACCTTGTTGTTGTAGGAGAGAATCGTTAGGTGCCCGGTGGTGGTGGTGGTAGACGAGCAATTCATTAAACTTGTTATCGAGCTTTGTTTGAGCTTCTCAATGCCATCTATCTTCTCCATGGCCTCTTCAAATCTATTTAGCACATCTTACCCCCTCATCATTTGTTGAAACTTATCATGTAGCGCTTTGTTTGTCATGTTCTCGATCATCCGTCGGGTTTGATCCCCTGGTTAGGACAATAAAACACACAAGAATATGATTGACGACTACTAGGAAGTGGTGGTGGTGGTGTGGTGGACGATCCAAAGTCCAAATCTCAAATTCTTACGGTTCTTACCCGGGAGGTGATCCCGGC
>JAHIAM010000727.1:0-24046 GCA_021605205.1 Aegilops longissima
TCGCCGAAGCGTTAAGCGTGCGGACCCTACGGGTTCGAGAACTATGTAGACATGACCTAGAACCATTCTCGGTCAATAACCAATAGCGGAACCTGGATGTCCATATTGGTTCCTACATATTCTCTGAAGATCTTTATCGGTCAAACCGCTTTGCGACATCGTTGTTCCTTTGTCATCGGTATGTTACTTACGAGATTCGATCGTCGGTATCAATACCTAGTTCAATCTAGTTGCAGTAAATCTCTTTACTAGTCAGTAATACATCATCTCACAACTAACTCATTAGTTGTAATGCTTTACAAGCTTAGGTGATGTGTATGCAGAAGGCCTAGAATACCTCTCCGACGATCGGAGTGACAAAACCTAATCTCGAAATCGCCAACCCAACAAGTACCTTTGGTGACACCTGTACTCCTTTATAATCACCCGATTCGTTGTGACGTTTGGTAGTACCAAAGTATTCCTTGATGCAGGGGTGCATAATCTCATAGATTACGGGAACATGTATGGGTCATGAAGAAAGCATTAACATACTAAGCGATCAAGTGTTAAGCTAGCGGAATGGGTCATGTCAATCGAGATCATTCAACCAATGATGTGACCTTGTTAATCAAATAACAACTCCTTGTTCATGGTTAGGAAACATAACCATCTTTGATTAACAAGCTAGTCAGTAGAGAGCATACTAGTGACATCTTGTTTGTCTATATATTCACACATGTATTATGTTTAGGTTAATACAATTCTAGCATGAATAATAAACATTTATCATGATATAAGGAAATAAATAATAACTTTATTATTGCCTCTAGGGCATATTTCCAGTCTCCCACTTGCACTAGAGTCAATAATCTAGATTGCAAAGTAATGATCCTTACACCCATGGAGTCTTGGTGCTGATCATGTTTTGCTCGTGGAAGAGGCTTAGTCACAGTGCGCAACATTCGGATCCGTATGTATTTTACAAATCTCTATGTCTCCCACTTGGACTTGGTCCCGAATGGAATTGAAGCATCTCTTGATGTGCTTGGTCCTCTTGTGAAATCTGGATTCCTTTGCCAAAGGCAATTGCGATATTGTCCTGAGAAGATCTTCATCGGTCCCGATGCACTAGGTAAACACCTAGATCGGAAATGAACTCTTTCATCCAGACTCCTTCATTAAGCTGCTTCGAAGCAGCTATGTACTCCGCTTCACATGTAGATCACTTACGGCGCTTTGTTTAGAACTGCACCAATGACGGCTCCACCGTTTAATAAAAACCGCATTATCGGTTTGCGATTTAGAATCGTCCGGATCGGTGTCAAAACTTACATCGGCGTAACCATTTCGACTAGCTCTTTGTCACCTCCATATCTGAAAACATATCCTTAGTCCTTTTCGGGTATTTCGGGATGTTCTTGACATGTCGTTGATCCACTCCTGGATTACTTTGGTACCTTCACCAAGCTTACACTAAGCATCTCGTCGAGCACGGTACACAGCATTGCATACATGATAGAGCCTATGGCTGAAGCATAGGGAACATCTTTCATTTTCTCTCTATCTTCTGCGTGATGGGGACATTGAGTCGACTCAATCTTACACCTTGTAATAAGGTAAAAAACCTTTCTTTGCACGATCCATTTGAACTTCTTCAAAACTTTATCAAGGTATGTGCTGCGAAAGTCAATTAAGCGTCTTGATCTATCTCTATAGATCTTGATGCCCAATATGTAAGCAGCTTCACCGAGGTCTTTCATTGAAAACTTTTATTCAAGTATCCTTTTATGCTATCCGAAATTCTATATCATTTCCAATCAATAATATATAGTCCACATATATTAGAAATGCTTCTGAGCTCCCACTCACTTTCTTGTAAATCAGGCTTCTCCAAAAGTGTACAAACCCATATGCTTTGATCACACTATCAAAGCGTTTATTCCAACTCGAGAAGCTTGCGGACCATAAATTGATGGTCCAGACTTGCACACTTTGTTAGCACCCTTTGGATCGACAAAACTACGGTTGCATCATATACAACTCTTCTTCAATCCATTCAAAGAATCGGTTTTACATCCATTTGCCAAATTCATAATCATAAAATCACGGCAATTGCTAACATGATTCGGACAGACTTAAGCATATCTGGTGAAAAATCTCATCGTAGTCAACCCCTTGAACTTATAGAAAACCTTTTGCAACAAATCGAGCTTTGTGAAGCAGTTATATTACCATCGGCGTCTTCTTCTTAAAGATCCATTTATTTTCAATGGCTTGCCGATCATCGAACAAGTCAACCAAAGTCCATACTTTGTTCTCATACATGGATCCATCTCAGATTTCATGGCTTCACCATTTTGCGAATCTGGGCTCACCATCGCTTCTTCATAGTTAGTGGGTTAGCCATGGTCCAAGTAACATGACTTCGAGAATAGGATTACCGTACCACTCTGTGCGTATTCCTCTGGTTGACCTCGAGGTTCATTAGTAACTTGATCTGAAGCTTCATGATCATCATCATTAGTTTCCTCACTAATTGGTGTGGTTGTCCGCAGGGAACCATTTCTTGTGATGAACTACTTTCCAATAAGGGAGTAGATACGATTATCTCATCAAGTTCTACTTTCCTCCCTCACTTCTTTGAGAAACTCCTTCTCTAGAAGGATCCGAATTAACAGCGAAAATCTTGCCTTGATTTGTGATAGAAGGTGTACCCAACAGTCTCCTTTGGGTATCCTGAAGACACATTTTCCGATTTGGGTTGAGAGCTTATCACGGTTGAAGTTTCTTCACATAATATCGCAGCCCAAACTTTAAACGACAACTTTGGTTTCTTGCCAAACCATAGTTCATAAGGCGTCGTCTCAAGGTTTTGATTGTCTATTCAGCGTGAATCGGCCGTCTCTAAAGCATAACCCCAAAGCGATAGCGGTAAATGGGAATAGACATCATAGATCGCACCATATCTAGTAAAAATGCGATTACGGCGTTCGGACACACCATTTCTGTGTGGTGTTCGGGTGGCGTGATTAAAACTATTCCACAATTTTCAAATGTAAACCAAACTCGTAACTCAAATATTCTCCTCCACGATCAGATCGTAGAAATTTAATTTTCTTATACGATGATTTTCCACTTCTGAAATTCTTTGAACTTTTCAAATGTTTTGATTTGTGTTTCATTAAGTAGATATACCCATATCGCTCAAATCATCTGTGAAGGTGAGAAAATACTTGATACCCTTGGCGTGCCTCAACATTCATTGGACCACAAACATCAGTATGTATGATTTCCAACAAATCGGTTGCAGCTCCATAGTTAGGAGAGCAGCGTTTTGTCATCTTGCCCATGAGGCACGGTTATGAAAGTACCAAGTGATTCATAATCAAGTGATTCGAAGTCCATCGATATGGAGTTTCTTCATCGTTTTACGATATGACCTAAGCGGCGATTGCCACAAATAAGTTGCACTATCATTATCAACTCTGCATCTTTTGGCTTCAACATTATGAATATGTGTATCCTCACTGTCGAGATTCAACAAGAATAGACCATTCTTCAAGGGTGCATGACCATAAAAGATATTCATATAAATAGAACAACCATTATTCTACGATTTGAATGAATAACGTCTGCTTAAACAAGATCCGGATATAATGTTCATGCTCATGGCACAAATAACAATTATTTAGGTCTAAAACTAATCCGAAGGTAGATGTAGAGATAACGTGCGACCCGCGATCACATTGACTTTGGAACCATTTCCCAGCGCATCGTCACCTCGTCCTTTGCGGTGCTCGTTTATTCCGTAGTCTGTTTGAGTTGCAAATATTAGCATGAACCGGTATCAAATACCGAGTGCTACTCACGAGCTCTAGTAAGGTACATCAATAACATGTATATCATATACCTTTGTTCACCTTGCCATCCTTTTTATCCGCCAAATACTTGGGGCAGTTCCGCTTCCGATGTCCGATGCCTTGCGGTAAAACACAGTTTCAGGCTTAGGTCCGACTTGGGTTTCTTCTCTTGATCGACAACTTTCTTGCTGTTCTTTTGAAGTTTCCTTCTTCTTCCCTTTGCCCTTTTTCTTGAAACTAGTGGTCTTGTTGACCATCAACACTTGATGCTCTTTCTTGATTTCTACCTCCAGACTTTTAGCATCGCGAAAGAGCTCGAGGGTGTCTTAGTCATCCCTTGCATATTATAGTTCATCCGAAGCTCTTGTAGCTTGGTGGCGATGATTGGAGAATTACATCAATGACACTATCATCAGGAAGATTAACTCGGCTGAATTAAGTGATTGTTATACCCGGACATTTTGAGTATGTGCTCCTTGCGAACTATTCTCCTCCATCTTGCAGCTATAGAACTTATTGGAGACTTCATATCTCTCAATCGGGCATTTGCTTGAAATATTAACTTCAACCTGGAACATCTCATATGCTCCATGGCGTTCAAAACGTCGTTGAAGACCGGTTCTAAGCCGTAAGCATGGCTGCTTGAACTATAAGTAGTCATCAGCTCTGCTTTGCGGGGCGTTCACAACCGGCTCGGCATGCAGCGAACTGTCACCCAGCGGTGCTTCGGGGCGTAATTTTACGTGCAGCAATGAGATAATCCTCAAATTCGGACCCGTCCGTGTAATTACTACCATCATCTTTCAACTTTGCTTTCTCAAGGCATATTAAAATTCAACGGAACAACGACACGAGCCATCTATCTCGATGAAACATAGACAAGCAAAACACTATCGGTACTAAGTTCATGATAAATTTTAAGTTCAATTAATCATATTAAAAACTCCCACTTGAGCGAGACATCTCTCTAGTCATCTAAGTGATCCGTGATCCATTTAACTAAACCGTGTCCGATCATCACGTGAGGCGGAATAGTTTCAGCGGTGAACATCACTATGTTGATCATATCTATTATATGATTCACGTTCGACCTTCGGTCTCCGTGTTCGAGGCCATATCTGTTATATGCTAGGCTCGTCAAGTTTAACTGAGTATTCGCGTGTGCATGTTTTCACCGTTGTAGATGGGTAGAACTTATCACACGATCATCACGTGGTGTGCAGGTACTCTGAACTTTGTAGCAGTGCATACTCGAGAGAACACTTCTTGATAATTTTAGTGAGAGATCATCTTATAATGCTACCGTCAATCAAAGCAAGATAAGATGCATAAAGGATAAACATCATGCAATCAATATAAGTGATATGATATGGTCATCATCATCTTGTGCTTGTGATCTCCATCAAACACCGTCATGATCACCATCGTCACCGTGCGACACCTTGATCTCCATCGTTAGCATCGTTGTCGTCTAGCCAACTATTGCTTCTCGACTATCGCTACTCCTTAGTGATAAAGTAAAGCAATTACATAGCGTTGCATTTCATACAATAAGCGACAACCATATGGCTCCTGGTTGCCGATAACGGTTACAATGATCATCTCATACAATAAAATATATCACGTCTTGACCATATCACATCACAATGCCACAAAAAAACAAGTTAGGCGTCCTCTACTTTGTTGTTGCAAGTTTTTTGATGGCTGCTACGGGCTGGCAAGAACCGTTCTTACCTACGCATCAAAACCAGCGATACTTGTCAAATAGACTCCGTTTAACCTTCTCAAGGACGGTATGGCCTTTCAGTTCAACTAAAGTGAGAAGGCGAGACACCGCGGTCACCTTTAAGCAGTGCTCGGGCGGTGAAACCAGTCTCGCGTAAGCGTCTGCGTAATGTCGGTCGGGCCGCTTCTCCACAATACCGCTGAACCAAAGTATGACATGCTGGTAGGCGGTATGACTTATACGCCCACAACTCACTTGTGTTCTACTCGTGCATATGACATCAGCGCATAAAACCAGGCTCGGATGCCCTTGTTAGGGGAGCGTAGTAATTTCAAAAATTTCCTCCGCGCAAGACCATGGTGATGGCAGCGAGAGGGAAGGTGTCCGTCCACGTTACCCTCGTGGGCGGCGGGCGTTATAGCGGTTGATGTAGTCGTGCGTCTCCACGATCCGACCGATCCAAGCACGAGCGTCGGCACCTCAAGTTCTGCTGCGTTCAGCTCGATGGCGATCCCGGACTCCGATCCGGCAAAATGTCCGGGGATGAGTTCCGTCGACCTGACGGCGTGGTGGCGGTGATGATGCTCCACCGGCGCGAGGAAGCCGCTAAGCTCATGACGATATGACTTCTCCGGAGCTTCGTCTAAGCAGCGACGATATGACGAAGTGGAATATGGTGGAAGGGGCACCGCACCGGCTAAGGAAGATCCGTAGATCAACTTGTGTCTGGGTGCCCCCCTTCCATGCTATAAGGAGACAAGGAGGTGGCGGCCCTATAGGGCGCGCAAGGAGAGTCCCTCACTCGGAGTAGGACTCCCCCTCCTAGTTGGACTAGGTTTGGAGGAGGAGAGGGAAGGCGCGCCCCCTTCCTGTCCTATTCGGACTAGAGGGGGGAGGGGTGCAGCCCACCTTGGCCCTTCCTCTTCTCCTATGGCCCATTAAGGCCCATTGACCTCCCGGGGTTCGGTAACCTCCGGTACTCAGATAAATCGATTTCACGGAACATTTCCGATGTCAAATGTAGGCTTCCAATATATCAATCTTTATGTCTCGACCATTTGAGACTCCTCGTCATGTCATGATCACATCGGGACTCGAACAACCGGTGCATCAATACTTATAAACTCATTATGAGCTGTCATCGAAGCGTTAGCGTGCGGACCCTACGGGTTCGAGAACTATGTAGACATGACCTAGAACCATTCTCGGTCAATAACCAATAGCGGAACCTGGATGTCCATATTGGTTCCTACATATTCTCTGAAGATCTTTATCGGTCAAACCGCACAACGACATCGTTGTTCCCTTTGTCATCGGTATGTTACTTACCGAGATTGATCGTCGGTATCAATACCTAGTTCAATCTCGTTACCGGTAAGTCTCTTTACTCGTTCCGTAATACATCATCTCTAACTAACTCATTAGTTGTAATGCTTGCAAGGCTTAGGTGATGTGTATTACCGAGAAGGCCTAGAATACCTCTCCGATCGGAGTGACAAAACCTAATCTCGAAATCCAACCCAAAGTACCTTTGGTGACACCTGTAGTACTCCTTTATAATCACCCGATTCGTTGTGGCGTTTGGTAGTACCAAAGTATTCCTCCGTGTAGCGGGGTTGCATAATCTCATAGTTACGGGAACATGTATGGGTCATGAAGAAAGCATTAACATACTAAGCGATCAAGTGTTAAGCTAACGGAATGGGTCATGTCAATCAGATCATTCAACCAATGATGTGACCTTGTTAATCAAATAACAACTCCTTGTTCATGGTTAGGAAACATAACCATCTTTGATTAACAAGCTAGTCAAATAGAGGCATACTAGTGACATCTTGTTTGTCTATATATTCACACATGTATTATGTTTAGGTTAATACAATTCTAGCATGAATAATAAACATTTATCATGATATAAGGAAATAAATAATAACTTTATTATTGCCTCTAGGGCATATTTCCTACTACACATTTAAGTCTAACCCACTTCCTATGCATACGGTTTTTGAGCAAACAACATTAGAACAATAATCAACAAGCATAGGAAGACAAAACTAAACATAACTAAAAATTTAAGCATGTAGAGAGGAAACTTGATATTATTGCAATTCCTACAAGCATATATTCCTCCCTCATAATAATTTTCAGTAGCATCATGAATTAATTCAACAATATAACCAGCACCTAAAGCATTCTTTTCATGATCTACTAGCATGAAAATTTACTATTCTCCACATAAGCAAATTTCTTCTCATGAATAGTAGTGGGGCAAACTCAACAAAATAACTATCATGTGATTGAAAATTAAGATCAAGATGACAAGTTTCATGGTTATCATTATTATTTATAGCATACATGTCATCACAATAATCATCATAGATAGGAGGCATGCTTTCATCATAAAAATTTGCTCATCAAAGCTTGGGGACAAAAATATCATATTCATCAAACATAGCTTCCCCAAGCTTGTGGCATATCATTAGCATCATGGATATTGAAGAATTCATACTAACAACATTGCAATCATGCTCATCATACAAGATCTAGTACCAAGCATTTTAATGCATTCTTCTTCTAACACTTGGCACAATTAAAGATATTAAAAGATGAAGTGTATGAGACAAACTCAATTCCATTTTTTGGTAGTTTTCTTTATAAACTAAACTAGTGATAAAACAAGAAACAAAAAGATTAGATTGCAAGATCTAAAGATATACCTTCAAGCACTCACCTCCCGACAGCTCGAAAAAAGAGCTTTGTCTCTCATAACCTTCTTCTTGTAGAGCGTTGTTGGGCACCAAATGCTGCAGTTTGTGAGACGATGTAGCAAATTTCCCTCAAGTGGATGACCTAAGGTTTATCAATCCGTAGGAGCATAGGATGAAGATGGTCTCTCTCAAGCAACCACTGCAAATAAAAAAGAGTCTCTTGTGTCTAACACACCCAATACAAGCGATAAATTGTATAGGTGCACTAGTTCGGCGAAGAGATGGTGATACAAGTGCAATATGGATGGTAGATATAGGTTTTGTAATCTGAAATAATAAAAACAGCAAGGTAACTAATGATAAAAGTGAGCACAAATGGTATTGCAATGATAGTAAACAAGGCCTAGGGTTCATACTTTCACTAGTGCAAGTTCTCTCAACAATAATAACATAATTGGATCATATAACTATCCCTCAACATGCAACAAAGAGTCACTCCAAAGTCACTAATAGCGGAGAACAAGCGAAGAGATTATGGTAGAGTGCGAAACCACCTCAAAGTTATTCTTTCCAATCAATCCGTTGGGCTATTCCTATAAGTGTCACAAACAGCCCTAGAGTTAGTACTAGAATAACACCTTAAGACACATCAACAAAACCCAAATGTCACCTAGATACTCAATGTGTCACCTCAAGTATCCGTGGGTATGATTATCGATATGCATCACACAATTTCAGATTCATCTATTCAACCAACATAGAACCTCAATAAGTGCCCCAAAGTTTCTCTGGGAGAATCACGGACGTGTGCCAACCCCTATGCATAGGTTCATGGGGAACCCTCAGTTGATCCCCAAAACATACATCAAGTGAATCGTGATATCCCATTGTCACAGATCATACGGCAAGACATACATCAAGTGTTCTCAAATCTTTAAAGACTCAATCCGATAAGATTACTTCAAGGGAAAACTCAATTCATTACAAAGAGAGTAGAGGGGAGAAAACATAAGATCCAACTATAATAGCAAAGCTCGCGATACATCAAGATCGTGCCAAATCAAGAACACGAGAGAGAGAGAGATCAAACACATAGCTCTTACATACCCTCAGCAGGGTGAACTACTCCCTCCTCGTCATGGAAGTCTTGGGATGATGAAGATGGCCACGGTGAGGATCCCCCCCCCTGAGTCTGGAGCAGGGTCCCGATTGGCTTTGGTGGCTCTGAGGAGGCTGGCGGTGGAACTCGGATCTATCTTCTGTTGCGGAAGTTTTGTCTGAAGGTATATATGGAGTGCGAGAATGCGTCGGTGGAGCTCTCGGGGCCCCACCAGGCGCCTGGGGGTGGGCGCGCCCCACCTCGTGCCAGCTCCGTATCTTCGACATCGAGCCATAGTCTATCCGGTGGCTTTCCTTCCAAAATAACTTCTCGATTGATTTCGTTCCGTTTGACTCCGTTTGATATTCCTTTTCTTGAAACACGAAATAGGCATAAAAGCAGCAAATCAGGCTTTGGGCCTCGGTTAATAGGTTAGTCCCAAAATAATATATAAGTGGATAATAAAGCCCAATATTGCCTAAGGCAGTAGATAATATAGCATGGAGCAATCAAAAATTATAGATACGTTGGAGGCGTATCATCTGATAATAAAGACTCCAAAGCAGTTCTAATGGCAATTTTCTCTGTTTGGAACATTTAGGAAAATAGGAATATAAGTAGTCGGGGAAGGACACGGGCGTCCACAGGGTGGAGGCGCCCTACCCCACCTAAATGGGCATCTCGTGTGCCTCAGGACTCCATTTTCTTCTGATACTTCTTTTGGTGGTAAAAATTCATTATATAATCTCCCAAAGGTTTTGACCGTACCATGCAAATATCCTCTGTTTTGTTTTAGCTGTTTTACGAGAGTTGTCAAGGCCAGCATCATGTAGTCCCCTCCTCCAACAACAAGAACAGCGATGCTTGGCTAATGAAGATAGAGCTGAAGAGAGAAGAACAGGAGATCAACAAGGATGATGGGATCAAGAAGGCCATGGAGGACCAAGCTCCGGAGCGAAGGCGAAGACATCCTCCAACCTTATCACAATCTTCTTACCCCAACGAGATTGAAGCTTTCAAGATGATTGAGTTAGCTACATATACAAATAAGTATCTCTGCATTGAAAATATTTTGTTGAAGGAGCATATCACCGCACTCAAGGGCATTATCCATAAATTGGAGGATCTCCCGCTCGATGTGTGACTACCCATCATCACCACCACCTTCTTCATCAGCAAAGGAGAACTAAGTATCTAGTATGGGCACTCCCCTTGGCAGCGCAAGCTTGGGGAGGTGCGATCATATCACCATCACATTCCTATCTTTACCGTTTTTCTTAGTTCGATCCTTTTGGTAATATCTTGGTCTAGTAGAATAAAGTTTTAGTATGATCTAGTTTTGAGTTTTACTTTATGATCCCTCTATGTAATCGGTCCGTGAGCTATATATAATAAAGATTAGTTTTGAGTCAAGAGCTTGATTATCTTGCTATGATCGTGAGGAATAAAGAAAAAGAAGGAATAAAAGAAATAAAGAGATCATATTGATCTTATGGAAATAATGACTTCATATAAAAGTATGATGAATAAAAGTTGTTGAGAGTTGACAAACATAGTTTTGGTCATCGTTGCAATTAATAGGAAGTAATAAAGAAGAGGGTTTTCACATATAAATATATTATCTTGGACATCTTTTATGATTGTGAGCACTCATTAAAATATGACATGCTAAAGAGTTGATGTTGGACAAGGAAGACAACGTAATGGGTTATGTTTTATTATATCCGAAATAAAGTATATTGTCATGGATCATCCAACATGTTGAGCTTGCCTTTCCCTCTCATGCTAGCCAAATTCTTTGCACCAAGTAGAGATACTACTTGTGCTTCCAAATATCCTTAAACCAGTTTGCCATGAGAGTCCACCATACCTACCTATGGATTGAGTAAGATCCTTCGATGGAGTTGTCATCGTTGTATGCAATAAAGTTGCTCTCTAAGTATGTATGATTTAGTGTGGAGAAAATAAGCTTTATATGATCTTGTGATGTGGAAGCAATAAGCGACGGACTGCATAATAAAGGTCCATATCACAAGTGGCAATATAAAGTGGCGTTCTTTGCATTAAGATTTCGTGCATCCAACCATAAAAGCACATGACAACCTGCTTCCCTCTGTGAAGGGCCTATCTTTTACTTTTGTCTTATACCTTATACAAGAGTCATGGTGATCTTCACCTTTCCTTTTACATTTATCCTTTGGCAAGCACCTTGTGTTGGAAAGATCGATATATATATATCAATTGGATGTAAGTTAGCATGAATTTTATTGTTGACATTACCCTTGAGGTAAAAGGTTGGGAGACAACACTATAAGCCCCTACCTTTTACGTGTCCGATTGAAACTCCATATCCATAAGTATTGCGTGAGTGTTAGCAATTATGAAAGATAAATGATAGTTGAGTATGTGGACTTGAAAAGCTCTTATATTGACTCTTTCGATGTTATGATAAATTGCAATTGCTTCAATGACTGAGATTATAGTTTGTTGGTTCTCAATGAAGTTTTGACTCATACTTTACATTGTGAATAGATTATTACTTGACTATAAGAAATCATATGACAATATTTATATATGTTGTTGTTATAAGAATGATCATGATGCCCTCATGTCAGTATTTTATTTTATCGACCCCTCTATCTCTTAACATGTGGACATATTTTTCAATATCGGCTTCGCTTGGGATAAGCGAGGTCTAAGCTTGGGGAGTTGATCGTCCATTTGCATCATGCTTTTATATCGATATTTATTGCATTAGGGGCATTTATTACGTTATGTCACAATACTTATGCCTTTTCTCTTATTTTACAAGGTTTACATGAAGAGGAGAATGCGTATTTGGAATTACAGGATGGAAAAGGAGCAAATATTAGAGACCTATGCGCACAACTCAAAAGTCCACGAAACTTCACGGAGGCACGCTTTGGAATATATAAAATCTTGGAGAAAGAATCAACGAGAGGGCCCACACCTAGCCACGGTGGGGCGCGCCTACAGTGCGCCCCACTTCGTGGGCCTAGCGAGCTTCAATTCCCATCTTACGCTATATGAAGTCTTTTACAGAGAAAACATCATAAGCAAGCTTTAGGACAAAAATCTTGCCGCCCAGCGGAACCTGGGCGGAACCAATCTAGGGTTCGGTGGAGCTACATCACGGAAACATCCCTCGGGAGGGAAATCATCGCCATCATCATCTGTGATCCTATCAGCGGGAGGGGTCAATCTCCATCAACATCTTCACCGCACCATCTTCCCAAAACCTAGTTCATCTCTTGTATCAATCTTTGTCCCAAAATCTGATTGGTACAGTGGGTTGCTAGTAGTGTTGATTACTCCTTGTAGTTGATGCTAGTTGGTTTATTTGGTGGAAGATCATATGTTCAGATCCTTTATGAATATTAATACCCCTCGATTATGAACATGAATATGATTTTGAGTAGTTACATTTGTTCACGAGGACATGGGAGAAGTCTTGCTATAAGTAGTCATGTGAATTTGGAATTAGATTCGATATTTTGATGAGATGTATGTTGTCTCTCCTCTAGTGGTGTTATGTGAGCGTCGACTACATGACACTTCACCATTGTTTGGGCCTAGAGGAAGGCATTGGGAAGTAAAGTAGATGATGGGTTGCTAGAGTGACGAGCTTAAACCCTAGTTTATGAGTTGTACGTAAGGGCTGATTTGGATCCATATGTTTCATGCTATGGTTAGGTTTACCTTAATACTTCCTTTGTAGTTGCGGATGCTTGCAATAGGGGTTAATCATAAGTGGGATGCTTGTCCAAGAAAGGGCAGTACCCAAGCACGGTCCACCCACATACCAAATTATCAAAGTGAGCGAATCATATGAGCTTGATGAAAACAAAGCTGATAATTCCCATGTGTGTCCTCGGGGCGTTTTCCTTCATATAGAGTTTGTCAGGCTTGTCCTTTGCTACAAAAGTTGGGCCATCTTGCTGCACCTTATTTACTTTCATTACTTGTTGCCGTTACAAATTACCTTATCACAAAACTATCATTACCAATAATTTCGGATTGCTTGCGAGAATACCTTCTTGAAAACGCTTGTCATTTCCTTTTGCTCCTCGTTGGGTTCGACACCCTTAGTTATTTAAGGGCTATGATAGATCCCCTATACTTGTGGGTCATCGAGCACTGCTATGACCTTGCGTGCGAGTACAAACTGACCTTATCAAGCCAAATATTACATGGCGATTAAGCGCTCGGACCTTTGTTAAGCGAGTCGAACTACCTGGAGCGACAGTCCGGCTCGTCGGGGAAGATTAGCAGATGAGGCCTCGTCTCAGCCCCAACCAAATTGCGGCATATGTGCCGCGCGTACATAACTACGCACTAAAAGATACCATGGGCAAAGATGGAGCATATTAAAGATAAAGTCTGTCTGGCTCGACCCTATCGGGCCCTCATATCCTTTCTCTTTTTCTTTCTTTTCTTTTTCTCCTCATTTTTATTTTTCAGGTTCCTTACAACCCATCAACTTTTGATGGTACCAAGGGCCCTTTTCCGGGCCCTTATGAAAACCGATCGTTGATCCTCTCGAGGATAATACACAAAGGAGCAAAGCAGCGCATACATGGGAAGAGTATCTAAAGGATCTTTAAAGATCACATCTTGTCACATCGGATAGACCATGCATTAGGGTGTGCATCATGTTTAAATTTCATCTGAATTTGAAATGGGGAAGGCGAAACCGAACCCCCCTTAAAAGAACTAGGGTTTACTAAAATTTATTTCAATGAATCAAAATGCCCTTCAAAATGCTCATCCTCTTTGGTTGGGTTCAGGATCCATGTCAAAGAAGGTGGAACATTTTCTAGGTCACCTAAGGGTTCTAGATTTAATTCACAAGTTTTGAAATGAGCATTTTAAATTATGGAAAATATTTTAAGTGTTCAAAATTGTCAAACTAAAATGTTTCATGTTGGGAATATTCCAACAAGTGACCAGAACATTTTGGTAATTTTTGAAATGGTTTTGTATTTTTAAAACCCTAAACAGTTGAGAAAATAGAAAAGACTAAAAAAGAAAGCCTACATGCATGCATGGCCGGCCTGCCATTGACCCGGCCAGCAGCGCCCGTGACTGCTTGGCTCGGCTTGACAGAGCAACTAATCTTGGCCGGCGGCCTTGAGGCACCTGCTGGACCGCGCGCTGCCTCATCCTCGCCTCGTCGCTGGGCGACCCGCAGCGTCGTGCCGACCCCGGACACCTCACTTCCCCCCTGCCCTCTCTCTCTCGCTCTTCAACTGGCCGGCGCCATCGGCAGCGCCAGTGACGCCGTGCTCCCAGTCACGCTCCTCCCGCCATGTCTAGCAGCTCCGCGCACCCGTTACCCCTAGCTAGCTAGTTCCTTAGCTCTAAAACACCGAGGCCACTACGCACCTCGTGAGCTCAAGGCCCGGAGATCCCCATCGCCCGTCGCCGCCGCATCGACGCCCGACCCAGCGAAGCTCTCCACGGTTCACCGTGAGCACAGCTACCCCTCCGTTCTCTCCGCTCTTCTTCTTGCACCACACGGCTCGTTGATCACCCGAACCCACGCCCGCGAGCTGGGCGTGCCGGCAAGCTCCGGTCACCTAATAGCGCCTTTCGTCCATCGCCTCACCACACCCTACGGGTCTAACGCTGCACTTCCCGCACCTCGCGGGCCCTCTAACCCCAAACCCGTCGATGGCGAGCCGTCGCCGCAAACTCGTCGCCCGGCGCCCACTCGGCCATCCGGCCAAAGCTAACTCCACCACTAACGGCTCACCTCGGCTACCGTAGGTGCTCCAGCGCTCCATTTGGAGCCGGAAGTGCAAAAGCACTTGCTCGCGCGTCTGGCCTGCCCGGCGACTAGGCAGGGTGAGTTGACCGTCCGTGGGCCTGTTGACCCGTCGATGGCAGTGGACCCCTCGGTTAAACTAATTAGGATTAGTTCTAATTAATTAAATTAGTTTAGATTAACCACGACATGCGGGTCCCCTTGGTCAGTTTGACTGGGCGACCCGTTGACCCCACGCGTCATGCTGACCTCATCTTTGGCGCATTAATTCAAATTCTGGAATTATTTTATATAATAAATTCCAGAATATAATTCAAATTTCAAATGCTTATAACTTTTATTCTATAACTCCAAATGCAAAGATTTATATATGAAAATTTATCAGAAAATACACTCTATCCATTGGTACAGGTTTCATGCATGTTAAAACAAGTTAACTATGCTGAATAACCAGATTAAGATTTTGCACCATTAGGCCTAACTCACAGGCTATCATTTGAACCTTTGATTCAAATGAGTTCATCCCTGTCCCTTCAACTTGCATTAGGCCAACACATCCATATTGCCATGTCATAGCATGCATCATATTGTTGCATATTGCTTGTATGTTTATTTTGGTGTGTTTTCATGATAGTTACCTTGCGAAGATAACCTCGATTACCCATCGAAGGCGAGTTCTCTACCCAGTTCCATCGGGCAAGCAATTCATTGATCATTCCGATACAAACCCATGTTCTCGCTTCTGCTCTCGTTTACTGCATTAAGACAACAGCGATTCAACTGTTGTGTGCTGCGGTAGTTGAACCCACTTCCTTTGCATGACCATGTTTGCCACGATAACTAGATGAAACCCACTAGTATGTGTAGGAGTTGATTGAGCCATGTTTGTGATTCCTACCATGCTATACTTGCTATGCTTAGAGTTGTGTCAGGTGCTCGCCGGGATGATGAGCTGGAGTGAAAGGTTGTGTTGGTTCGAGTGAAAGTGTTGAACACGAGTTGGTAAAAGTATCGATGAGAGGCCATGTAGGAGTACATGGTGGGTTGTTTCATTGAGGCGAACTTAGGCTGAGATCTGTGTTTGTGATCCATGAACTAGCTACTACGCATTGGGCCCGAAACCAATGGACCCTCTCGACTAACCACCCCTGTTCATAGTCAAGGTTGCAAGTAGTTTAAGGTGTTTGTAGCATCTTGGGGCACTGCATAGCGACCTTAGGGTCGCCGAAGCGTTAAGCGTGCGGACCCTACGGGTTCGAGAACTATGTAGACATGACCTAGAACCATTCTCGGTCAATAACCAATAGCGGAACCTGGATGTCCATATTGGTTCCTACATATTCTCTGAAGATCTTTATCGGTCAAACCGCTTTGCGACATCGTTGTTCCTTTGTCATCGGTATGTTACTTACGAGATTCGATCGTCGGTATCAATACCTAGTTCAATCTAGTTGCAGTAAATCTCTTTACTAGTCAGTAATACATCATCTCACAACTAACTCATTAGTTGTAATGCTTTACAAGCTTAGGTGATGTGTATGCAGAAGGCCTAGAATACCTCTCCGACGATCGGAGTGACAAAACCTAATCTCGAAATCGCCAACCCAACAAGTACCTTTGGTGACACCTGTACTCCTTTATAATCACCCGATTCGTTGTGACGTTTGGTAGTACCAAAGTATTCCTTGATGCAGGGGTGCATAATCTCATAGATTACGGGAACATGTATGGGTCATGAAGAAAGCATTAACATACTAAGCGATCAAGTGTTAAGCTAGCGGAATGGGTCATGTCAATCGAGATCATTCAACCAATGATGTGACCTTGTTAATCAAATAACAACTCCTTGTTCATGGTTAGGAAACATAACCATCTTTGATTAACAAGCTAGTCAGTAGAGAGCATACTAGTGACATCTTGTTTGTCTATATATTCACACATGTATTATGTTTAGGTTAATACAATTCTAGCATGAATAATAAACATTTATCATGATATAAGGAAATAAATAATAACTTTATTATTGCCTCTAGGGCATATTTCCAGTCTCCCACTTGCACTAGAGTCAATAATCTAGATTGCAAAGTAATGATCCTTACACCCATGGAGTCTTGGTGCTGATCATGTTTTGCTCGTGGAAGAGGCTTAGTCACAGTGCGCAACATTCGGATCCGTATGTATTTTACAAATCTCTATGTCTCCCACTTGGACTTGGTCCCGAATGGAATTGAAGCATCTCTTGATGTGCTTGGTCCTCTTGTGAAATCTGGATTCCTTTGCCAAAGGCAATTGCGATATTGTCCTGAGAAGATCTTCATCGGTCCCGATGCACTAGGTAAACACCTAGATCGGAAATGAACTCTTTCATCCAGACTCCTTCATTAAGCTGCTTCGAAGCAGCTATGTACTCCGCTTCACATGTAGATCACTTACGGCGCTTTGTTTAGAACTGCACCAATGACGGCTCCACCGTTTAATAAAAACCGCATTATCGGTTTGCGATTTAGAATCGTCCGGATCGGTGTCAAAACTTACATCGGCGTAACCATTTCGACTAGCTCTTTGTCACCTCCATATCTGAAAACATATCCTTAGTCCTTTTCGGGTATTTCGGGATGTTCTTGACATGTCGTTGATCCACTCCTGGATTACTTTGGTACCTTCACCAAGCTTACACTAAGCATCTCGTCGAGCACGGTACACAGCATTGCATACATGATAGAGCCTATGGCTGAAGCATAGGGAACATCTTTCATTTTCTCTCTATCTTCTGCGTGATGGGGACATTGAGTCGACTCAATCTTACACCTTGTAATAAGGTAAAAAACCTTTCTTTGCACGATCCATTTGAACTTCTTCAAAACTTTATCAAGGTATGTGCTGCGAAAGTCAATTAAGCGTCTTGATCTATCTCTATAGATCTTGATGCCCAATATGTAAGCAGCTTCACCGAGGTCTTTCATTGAAAACTTTTATTCAAGTATCCTTTTATGCTATCCGAAATTCTATATCATTTCCAATCAATAATATATAGTCCACATATATTAGAAATGCTTCTGAGCTCCCACTCACTTTCTTGTAAATCAGGCTTCTCCAAAAGTGTACAAACCCATATGCTTTGATCACACTATCAAAGCGTTTATTCCAACTCGAGAAGCTTGCGGACCATAAATTGATGGTCCAGACTTGCACACTTTGTTAGCACCCTTTGGATCGACAAAACTACGGTTGCATCATATACAACTCTTCTTCAATCCATTCAAAGAATCGGTTTTACATCCATTTGCCAAATTCATAATCATAAAATCACGGCAATTGCTAACATGATTCGGACAGACTTAAGCATATCTGGTGAAAAATCTCATCGTAGTCAACCCCTTGAACTTATAGAAAACCTTTTGCAACAAATCGAGCTTTGTGAAGCAGTTATATTACCATCGGCGTCTTCTTCTTAAAGATCCATTTATTTTCAATGGCTTGCCGATCATCGAACAAGTCAACCAAAGTCCATACTTTGTTCTCATACATGGATCCATCTCAGATTTCATGGCTTCACCATTTTGCGAATCTGGGCTCACCATCGCTTCTTCATAGTTAGTGGGTTAGCCATGGTCCAAGTAACATGACTTCGAGAATAGGATTACCGTACCACTCTGTGCGTATTCCTCTGGTTGACCTCGAGGTTCATTAGTAACTTGATCTGAAGCTTCATGATCATCATCATTAGTTTCCTCACTAATTGGTGTGGTTGTCCGCAGGGAACCATTTCTTGTGATGAACTACTTTCCAATAAGGGAGTAGATACGATTATCTCATCAAGTTCTACTTTCCTCCCTCACTTCTTTGAGAAACTCCTTCTCTAGAAGGATCCGAATTAACAGCGAAAATCTTGCCTTGATTTGTGATAGAAGGTGTACCCAACAGTCTCCTTTGGGTATCCTGAAGACACATTTTCCGATTTGGGTTGAGAGCTTATCACGGTTGAAGTTTCTTCACATAATATCGCAGCCCAAACTTTAAACGACAACTTTGGTTTCTTGCCAAACCATAGTTCATAAGGCGTCGTCTCAAGGTTTTGATTGTCTATTCAGCGTGAATCGGCCGTCTCTAAAGCATAACCCCAAAGCGATAGCGGTAAATGGGAATAGACATCATAGATCGCACCATATCTAGTAAAAATGCGATTACGGCGTTCGGACACACCATTTCTGTGTGGTGTTCGGGTGGCGTGATTAAAACTATTCCACAATTTTCAAATGTAAACCAAACTCGTAACTCAAATATTCTCCTCCACGATCAGATCGTAGAAATTTAATTTTCTTATACGATGATTTTCCACTTCTGAAATTCTTTGAACTTTTCAAATGTTTTGATTTGTGTTTCATTAAGTAGATATACCCATATCGCTCAAATCATCTGTGAAGGTGAGAAAATACTTGATACCCTTGGCGTGCCTCAACATTCATTGGACCACAAACATCAGTATGTATGATTTCCAACAAATCGGTTGCAGCTCCATAGTTAGGAGAGCAGCGTTTTGTCATCTTGCCCATGAGGCACGGTTATGAAAGTACCAAGTGATTCATAATCAAGTGATTCGAAGTCCATCGATATGGAGTTTCTTCATCGTTTTACGATATGACCTAAGCGGCGATTGCCACAAATAAGTTGCACTATCATTATCAACTCTGCATCTTTTGGCTTCAACATTATGAATATGTGTATCCTCACTGTCGAGATTCAACAAGAATAGACCATTCTTCAAGGGTGCATGACCATAAAAGATATTCATATAAATAGAACAACCATTATTCTACGATTTGAATGAATAACGTCTGCTTAAACAAGATCCGGATATAATGTTCATGCTCATGGCACAAATAACAATTATTTAGGTCTAAAACTAATCCGAAGGTAGATGTAGAGATAACGTGCGACCCGCGATCACATTGACTTTGGAACCATTTCCCAGCGCATCGTCACCTCGTCCTTTGCGGTGCTCGTTTATTCCGTAGTCTGTTTGAGTTGCAAATATTAGCATGAACCGGTATCAAATACCGAGTGCTACTCACGAGCTCTAGTAAGGTACATCAATAACATGTATATCATATACCTTTGTTCACCTTGCCATCCTTTTTATCCGCCAAATACTTGGGGCAGTTCCGCTTCCGATGTCCGATGCCTTGCGGTAAAACACAGTTTCAGGCTTAGGTCCGACTTGGGTTTCTTCTCTTGATCGACAACTTTCTTGCTGTTCTTTTGAAGTTTCCTTCTTCTTCCCTTTGCCCTTTTTCTTGAAACTAGTGGTCTTGTTGACCATCAACACTTGATGCTCTTTCTTGATTTCTACCTCCAGACTTTTAGCATCGCGAAAGAGCTCGAGGGTGTCTTAGTCATCCCTTGCATATTATAGTTCATCCGAAGCTCTTGTAGCTTGGTGGCGATGATTGGAGAATTACATCAATGACACTATCATCAGGAAGATTAACTCGGCTGAATTAAGTGATTGTTATACCCGGACATTTTGAGTATGTGCTCCTTGCGAACTATTCTCCTCCATCTTGCAGCTATAGAACTTATTGGAGACTTCATATCTCTCAATCGGGCATTTGCTTGAAATATTAACTTCAACCTGGAACATCTCATATGCTCCATGGCGTTCAAAACGTCGTTGAAGACCGGTTCTAAGCCGTAAGCATGGCTGCTTGAACTATAAGTAGTCATCAGCTCTGCTTTGCGGGGCGTTCACAACCGGCTCGGCATGCAGCGAACTGTCACCCAGCGGTGCTTCGGGGCGTAATTTTACGTGCAGCAATGAGATAATCCTCAAATTCGGACCCGTCCGTGTAATTACTACCATCATCTTTCAACTTTGCTTTCTCAAGGCATATTAAAATTCAACGGAACAACGACACGAGCCATCTATCTCGATGAAACATAGACAAGCAAAACACTATCGGTACTAAGTTCATGATAAATTTTAAGTTCAATTAATCATATTAAAAACTCCCACTTGAGCGAGACATCTCTCTAGTCATCTAAGTGATCCGTGATCCATTTAACTAAACCGTGTCCGATCATCACGTGAGGCGGAATAGTTTCAGCGGTGAACATCACTATGTTGATCATATCTATTATATGATTCACGTTCGACCTTCGGTCTCCGTGTTCGAGGCCATATCTGTTATATGCTAGGCTCGTCAAGTTTAACTGAGTATTCGCGTGTGCATGTTTTCACCGTTGTAGATGGGTAGAACTTATCACACGATCATCACGTGGTGTGCAGGTACTCTGAACTTTGTAGCAGTGCATACTCGAGAGAACACTTCTTGATAATTTTAGTGAGAGATCATCTTATAATGCTACCGTCAATCAAAGCAAGATAAGATGCATAAAGGATAAACATCATGCAATCAATATAAGTGATATGATATGGTCATCATCATCTTGTGCTTGTGATCTCCATCAAACACCGTCATGATCACCATCGTCACCGTGCGACACCTTGATCTCCATCGTTAGCATCGTTGTCGTCTAGCCAACTATTGCTTCTCGACTATCGCTACTCCTTAGTGATAAAGTAAAGCAATTACATAGCCCTCTTCCGGACCTCGAAGATATTCCGGTGTCCGTGATTTCCGGATGTCTTTCGGAAGAACCGGTGTTCCACCGGGGATGTCGAGTTCGATAGATCTTATTCCGGAACCGTCCCAATCTCTAGAAGACCTTATAAGATGGCACCCTAGAACTAGCTGAACTTAAGAAACAACTCGATGAGTCCTTGCAAAGGGTTTCATCCGTCCTAGTTCATCTCCATGGGCTTGCCCGTCCTCTTCGTCAGAAGAAGGATGATGCGGATCGGATGGTTGTGGATTACCGACCTCAATTTGGTCACTATCAAGAACAAGTATCCGCTCCCGGGATCAACGACTGTGATCATTCATTGGATCCTCGATCTTTTCAAGATGGATTTGAGGTTGGGCTACCATCAAATCAAAATCAAACGAGGACATTCCTAAAGCGGCCTTTGTCACTCGTTATGGCCAATCTGAGTACACCGTCATGTCCTTGGATTAACCAATGCTCCAGCCACTTTCTCGGTTAATGAACTCGATCTTCATGGAGTACTTGGATAAATTAATCGTGGTATACCTCGATGATACTCATCTACTCAAGAATGAGGAAGAACATGCGAACACCTAAGGCTAGTATTGATGAAACTTGAGAGCACCGCCTTTATGCCAAATTCTCTAAGTGTGAATTCTGGTTGACAGTGACCTATCTAGGACATGTAATCTCTGGTAAGGGTATTGCTGTCAATCGGCGAGTTCAAGCCGTCCTCGATTGGACTCCACGAATCGGTCAAGCAAGTTCGGAGTTTCCTCGGTTTAGCGAGCTATTGCGCCGCTTACGTCGAGAATTTCTCTAAAGTTGCTAAACCTCTAACGAACTCCTCAAGAAAGATAAGAAGTTGAATGGGCGCCACGAGTCCGAGATCAGCTTCGAGGCGAAAAAGGCGCTGACATCTGCTCCGTACTTGTTCCACAGATTTCTCTAAGGACTTTATTATCTATTGCGGCGCCTCGCGACAAGGACTAGGTTGCATACTCATGCAAGATCGTCATGTGATTGCCTCGCTTCTCGACGATTCGTCCACATGAGGATAACTATCCCACACGATCTAGAGCTTGCGGCGATGGTTCATGCACTCAAAACCTGGCGACATTACCTTACAGGTAATCGTTGCGAAATCTACGATCACCAAAGTCTGAAATATATCTTCACCCAACGGTTTGAATCTCGAGGCAAAGGCGTTGGGTCGAGATTGATACAGATTTCGACTTAGGAATATCCTACACCCGGCAAAGCCAATGTCATGGTGGCGCACTAAATGCATAAATCTTATTGTAACAATCTGATGTTACAACAAAGTCAACCAATTCTCCACGAGAATTTACGTAAGTTTAATCTTCACATTGTTCCTCGAGGTTCCTCTCCACCACAGGTGGCGAAACCTACCCTACGGATCAGATCATCAAAGCACGAGAAGGTAGATCAGGGAATCTCCGTATCGGGAGAAACATCAAGAAAGGAGTCATGATTGTTTCTCCATTAATGACTAAGGTGTCGTGTTCTTTGGAGACCGTCTAGTGGTCCCCAAGGTCGCAACTTTGAGGCGATTGATCCTTAAGGAAGCTCATGACTCTCCTCTCACCATTCATCTGGTAGTACTAAAATGTATCAAGATCTCGCGGAGGTTTTGGTGGACTAGGATGAAGAGAGAATCGCTCAATACATTGCTAATTAGCGGCGTGCGTAAATCGAGTTAAGCGAGACATCAACGGCTCTCTGGTACCCTTCAACCTTTGGAAATTCCTGAATGGAAATGGGATAAAATCGGTATGGATTTCATTACGGGTTTCCGAGGACCAAGAGAGGAATAATGCTATCTTCGTTATCGTTGATCGTCTTTCCAAAGTAGCCCACTTCCTACCGTTAGGAGTATAACCGCTAGTCGACTAGCTGAATTATACATCTCTCGAATCGTGTCTCTTCATGGTGTTCCTTGAAATTAACTCCGTAGTGGAGTCTCTTCACCTCTCGATTTTGGGAAAGTTTCCAAAGCGCTATAGAACTTCGTCTCTCCTTTAGCACCGCTTTCCATCCCCAATCAAGTGGTCGGTAGAGCAGTCAATCAAATCCTAGAGGATATGCTTGAGCTTGTCATCTCTTCGGCATGAATTGGGAGAAATGCCTTCCATTACGCGAGTTAAACTTTAAAATAGTTATCAAGCCAGCTTGGGAAAGCCCTTCGAATTCTTTATGGGCGAAATGTGAGCCTCTTTGGTGAAACGGGGGAGACAACTCTTTGGCGGATATGAT
>JAHIAM010000728.1:0-25879 GCA_021605205.1 Aegilops longissima
GACCAGACACTTGGTCACATTGAGCTCATTATGATGATGCATTACCGAGTGGGCCCAGAGATACCTCTCCGTCATACGGTGTGACAAATCGATCTCGATTCGTACCAACCCAACAGACACTTTCGGAGATACCGTAGTGCACCTTTATAGTCACCCGTTATCTTTGTGACGTTTTACACACCAAAGCACTCCTACGGTATCCGGGAGTTGCAAAATCTCATGGTCTAAGGAAATGATACTTGACATTTGGAAAAGCTCTAGCAAACGAACTACACGATCTAGTGCTATGCTTAGGATTGGGTCTTGTCCATCACATCATTCTCCTAATGATGTGATCCCGTTATCAATGACATCCAATGTCCATGGTTAGGAAATCATGACTATCTGTTGATCAACGAGCTAGTCAACTAGAGGCTCACTAGGGACGTGTTGTGGTCTATGTATTCACACATGTATTACGATTTCCGGATAACACAATTATAGCATGAATTAAAGACAATTATCATGAACAGAGAAATATAATAATAACCATTTTATTATTGCCTCTAGGGCATATTTCCAACATTCTCCCACTTGCACTAGAGTCAATAATCTAGTTACATTGTGATGAATCGAACACCCATAGAGTTCGGTGTTGATCATGTTTTGCTCTAGGGAGAGGTTTAGTCAACGGATCTGCTACATTCAGGTCCATATGTACTTTACAAATATCTATGTCTCCATTTTGAACACTTTCACGAATGGAGTTGAAGCGGCGCTTGATATGCCTGGTCTTCTTGTGAAACCTGGGCTCCTGGGAAAGGGCAATAGCTCGGTGTTGTCACAGGAAAGAGTGTGATCGGCCCCACGCATTGGGTATGACTCCTAGGTGGGTGATGAACTCCTTCAACCAGATTGCTTCATGCGCTGCCTCCGAGGCTGCCATGTACTCCGCTTCACATGTAGATCCCGCCACAACGCTTTGCTTGCAACTGCACCAGCTTACTGCCCCACCATTCAAAATATACACGTATCCGGTTTGTGACTTAGAGTCATCCAGATCTGTGTCGAAGCTAGCATCAACGTAACCCTTTACGACGAGCTCTTCGTCACCTCCATAAACGAGAAACATATCCTTAGTCCTCTCTAGGTACTTCAGGATATTCTTGACCGCTGTCCAGTGTTCCATGCCGGGATTACTTTGGTACCTTCCTACCAAACTTACGGAAAGGTTTACATCAGGTCTAGTACACAGCATGGCATACATAATAGACCCTATGGCCGAGGCATAGGGGACGACGCTCATCTTTTCTATATCTTCTGCCGTGGTCGGGCATTGAGCCGTGCTCAATTTCACACCTTGCAATACAGGCAAGAACCCCTTCTTGGACTGATCCATATTGAACTTCTTCAATATCTTGTCAAGGTACGTACTTTGTGAAAGACCAATGAGGCGTCTCAATCTATCTCTATAGATCTTGATGCCTAATATATAAGGAGCTTCTCCAAGGTCCTTCATTGAAAAACACTTGTTCAAGTAGGCCTTTATGCTTTCCAAGAATTCTATATCATTTCCCATCAACAGTATGTCATCCACATATAATATGAGAAATGCTACGGAGCTCCCACTCAGTTTCTTGTAAACACAGGCTTCTCCATAAGTCTGTGTAAACCCAAATGCTTTGATCATCTCATCAAATCGAATGTTCCAACATCGAGATGCTTGCACCAGCCCATAGATTGAGCGTTGGAACTTGCACACCTTGTTAGCATTGTTAGGATCGACAAAACCTTCCGACTGCATCATATACAATTCTTCCTTAAGAAAGCCGTTAAGGAATGCCGTTTTGACGTCCATTTGCCATATCTCATAATCATAGAATGCGGCAATTGCTAACATGATTCGTACGGACTTCAGCTTCGCTACGGGTGAGAAAGTCTCATCGTAGTCAACCCCTTGAACTTTTCGATAACCCTTAGCGACAAGTCGAGCCTTATAGATGGTCACATTACCATCCGCGTCTGTCTTCTTCTTAAAGATCCATTTATTTTCTATGGCTCACCTATCATCGGGCAAGTCAGTCAAATTCCATACTTTGTTTTCATACATGGATCCTATCTCGGATTTCATGGCTTCTAGCCATTTGTCGAAATCTGGGCCCGCCATCGCTTCTTCATAGTTCGAAGGTTCACCGTTGTCTAACAACATGATTTCCAGGACGGGTTGCATTACCACTCAGTGCGGAGCGTGTCCTTGTGGACCCTCTGAGTTCAGTAGGAGCTTGATCCGAAGTACCTTGATCATCATCATCATTAACTTCCTCTCTAGTCGGTGCATGCACCACAGGAACATTTTCCTGAGCTGTGCTACTTTCCGCTTCAAGAGGCAGTACTTCATCAAGCTCTACTTTCCTCCCACTTACTTCTTTTGAGAGAAACACTTTCTCCAGAAAGGATCCGTTCTTAGCAACAAAGATCTTGCCTTCGGATCTGAGGTAGAAGGTATACCCAATGGTTTCCTTAGGGTATCCTATGAAGACGCATTTCTCCGACTTGGGTTCGAGCTTTTCAGGTCAAAGTTTCTTGACATAAGCATCGCATCCCCAAACTTTGAGAAACGACAGCTTAGGTTTCTTCCCAAACCATAATTCATACGGTGTCGTCTCAACGGATTTCGATGGAGACCTATTTAAAGTGAATGCGGCAGTCTCTAAAGCATAGCCCCAAAATGATAGCGGTAGATCAGTAAGAGACATCATAGATCGCACCATATCCAATAGAGTGCGATTACGACGTTCGGACACACCATTTTGCTGAGGTGTTCCAGGCGGCGTGAGTTGTGAAACTATTCCACATTTCCTTAAGTGTGCGCCAAATTCGTGACTCAAATATTCCCCTCCATGATCTGATCGTAAGAACTTTATTTTCTTGTCATGTTGATTCTCAACCTCACTCTGAAATTCCTTGAACCTTTCAAAGGTCTCAGACTTGTGTTTCATCAAGTAGACATACCCATATCTACTCAAGTCATCAGTGAGAGTGAGAACATAATGATAGCCACCATGACCTCAACACTCATTGGACCGCACACATCGGTATGTATGATTTTCAATAAGTTGGTTGCTCGCTCCATTGTTCCGGAGAAGCGGAGTCTTGGTCATCTTACCCATGAGGCATGGTTACACGTGTCAAATGATTAAGTAATCAAGAGACTCCAAAAGTCCATCTGCATGGAGCTTCTTCATGCGTTTGACACCTATGTGACCAATGCAAAGTGCCACAAGTATGTGGGACTATCATTATCAACCTTACATCTTTTGGTATTCACACTATGAATATGTGTAACATTACGTCGAGATTCATTAAGAATAAACCATTCACGGTGGGGCATGACCATAAAACATATCTCTCATATAAATAGAACAACCATTATTCTCGGATTTAAATGAGTAGCCATCTCGAATTAGACGAGATCCTAATACAATGTTCATGCTCAAAGCTGGCACTAAATAACAATTATTGAGGTTTAAAACTAATCCCGAAGGTAAATGTAGAGGCAGCGTGCCGACGGCGATCACATCGACCTTGGAACCATTCCCGACGCGCATCGTCACCTCGTGCTTCGCCAGTCTCCGCTTATTCCGCAGCTCCTGCTTTGAGTTACAAATATGAGCAACCGCACCGGTATCAAATACCTAGGAGCTACTACGAGTACTGGTAAGGTACACATCAATAACATGTATATCACATATACCGTTAGTGTTGCCGGCCTTCTTGTCAGCTAAGTATTTGGGGCAGTTCCGCTTCCAATGACCACTTCCCTTGCAATAAAAGCACTCAGTCTCAGGCTTGAGTCCATTCTTTGGCCTCTTCCCAGCAACTGGCTTACCGGGCGCGGCAACTCCCTTGCCGTCCTTCTTGAAGTTCTTCTTACCCTTGCCTTTCTTAAACTTAGTGGTTTTATTCACCATCAACACTTGATGTTCCTTTTTGATCTCCACCTCCGCTGATTTCAGCATTGAATATACCTCAGGAATGGTCTTTTCCATCCCCTACATATGGAAGTTCATCACAAAGCTCTTGTAGCTTGGTGGAAGCGACTGAAGGATCCTGTCAATGACCGTGTCATCCGGGAGATTAACTCCCAGCTGAGTCAAGCGGTTGTGCAACCCAGACATTTTGAGTATGTGCTCTTGTGAGAACTATTTTCCTCCATCTTACAAGCTGAAGAACTTGTTGGAGACTTCATATCTCTCGACCGGGCATGAGCTTGGAAAACCATTTTCAGCTCTTGAACATCTCATATGCTCCGTGTTGCTCAAAACGCTTTTGGAGCCCGGTTGTAAGCTGTAAAGCATGCCGCACTGAACGAGGAGTAATCATCAGACGCGTGATGCCAAGCGTTCATAACGTCTTGGTTCTTCAGGATGGGTGCTTCACCTAGCGGTGCTTCTAGGACATAATCTTTCTTGGCAGCTATGAGGATGATCCTCAGGTTCCGGACCCAGTCCGTATAGTTGCTGCCATCATCTTTCAGATTGGTTTTCTCTAGGAACGCGTTGAAGTTTAGGGCAACATTAGCGTGGGCCATTTGATCTACAAGACATATTGTAAAGATTTTAGACTAAGTTCATGATAATTAAGTTCATCTAATCAAATTATTCAATGAACTCCCACTCGGATAGACATCCCTCTAGTCATCTAAGTGAAACATGATCCGAGTCAACTAGGCCGTGTCCGATCATCGCGTGAGACGGACTAGTCAACGTCGGTGAACATCTTCATGTTGATCGTATCTTCTATACGACTCATGCTCGACCTTTCGGTCTTTCGTGTTCCGAGGCCATGTCTGTACATGCTAGGATCGTCAAGTCAACCTAAGTGTATTGCGTGTGTAAATCTGGCTTACACCCGTTGTATTCGAACGTCAGAATCTATCACACCCGATCATCACGTGGTGCTTCGAAACAACGAACCTTCGCAATAGTGCACAGTTAGGGGGAACACTTTCTTGAAATTATTTCGAGGGATCATCTTATTTAAGCCGCCGTCGTCCTAAGCAAATAAGATGTAAAACATGATAAACATCACATGCAATCAAATAGTGACATGATATGGCCAATATCATTTTGCTCCTTTGATCTCCATCTTCGGGGCGCCATGATCATCTTCGTCACCGGCATGACACCATGATCTCCATCATCATGATCTCCATCATCGTGTCTTCATGAAGTTGTCACGCCAACGATTACTTCTACTTCTATGGCTAACGTGTTTAGCAATAAAGTAAAGTAATTTACATGGCGTTATTCAATGACACGCAGGTCATACAAAAAATAAAGACAACTCCTATGGCTCCTGCCGGTTGTCATTCTCATCGACATGCAAGTCGTGATTCCTATTACAAGAACATGATCAATCTCATACATCACATATGTTTCATTCATCACATCCTTTTGGCCATATCACATCACAGAGGCATATGCTGCAAAAACAAGTTAGACGTCCTCTAATTGTTGTTGCAAGTTTTTACGTGGCTTCTATAGGTTTCTAGCAAGAACGTTTCTTACCTATGTAAAACCACAACGTGATATGCCAATTTCTATTTACCCTTCATAAGGACCCTTTTCATCGAATCCGCTCCAACTAAAGTGGGAGAGGCAGACACCCGCTAGCCACCTTATGCAACTAGTGCATGTCAGTCGGTGGAACCTGTCTCACGTAAGCGTACGTGTAAGGTCGGTCCGGGCCGCTTCATCCCACGATGCCGCCGAAGCAAGATAAGACTAGTAGCGGCAAGAAAATTGACAACATCTACGCCAACAACAAGTTTGTGTTCTACTCGTGCATAGAAACTACGCATAGACCTAGCTCATGATGCCACTGTTGGGGATCGTTGCAGAAATTAAAATTTTCTACGCATCACCAAGATCAATCTATGAGTGTTCTAGCAACAAGAGGGATAGGAGTGCATCTACATACCCTTGTAGATCGTGAGCGGAAGCGTTCAAGAGAACGGGGTTGATGGAGTCGTACTAGTCGTGATCCAAATCACCGAGGACCGAGTGCCGAACGGACGGCACCTCCGCGTTCAACACACGTACGGTTGGGAAGACGTCTCCTCCTTCTTGATCCAGCAAGGGGGAAGGAGCGGTCGATGGAGATCCAGCAGCACGACGACGTGGTGGTGGATGCAGCGGGGATCTCGGAAGGGCTTCGCCAAGCTCAGCGAGAGGGAGAGGTGTCACGGGAGGGAGAGGGAGGCTCCAGGGGCTAGGGAGCGGCTGCCCTCCCTCCCCCCCCCCCACTATATATAGGCCCCCTGGGGGGGGCGCCGGCCCTAGGAGATCCAATCTCCAAGGGGGCGGCGGCCAAGGGGGTGGCTTGTCCCCCAAGCCAAGTGGGGCGCCCCCACCCCTATGGTTTCCAACCCTAGGCACAGGGGGGGCCCAAGGGGGGCGCACCAGCCCACCAGGGGCTGGTTCCCCTCCCACTTCAGCCCATGGGGCCCTCCAGGATAGGTGGCCCCACCCGGTGGACCCCCGGGACCCTTTCGGTGGTCCCAGTACAATACCGATTACCCTTGAAAATTTCCCGATGGCCGAAACTTGACTTCCTATATATAAATCTTTACCTCCAGACCATTCCGGAACTCCTCGTGACGTCCGAGATCTCATCCGGGACTCCGAAGAACTTTCGGGTTACCGCATACAAATATCTCTACAACCCTAGCGTCACCGAACCTTAAGTGTGTAGACCCTACGGGTTCGGGAGACATGCAGACATGACCGAGACGACTCTCCGGTCAATAACCAACAGCGGGATCTGGATACCCATGTTGGCTCCCACATGCTCCTCGATGATCTCATCGGATGAACCACGATGTCGAGGATTCAACCAATCCCGTATACAATTCCCTTTGTCAATCGGTACGTTACTTGCCCGAGACTCGATCGTCGGTATCCCAATACCTCGTTCAATCTCGTTACCGGCAAGTCACTTTACTCGTACCGTAATGCATGATCCCATGACCAGACACTTGGTCACATTGAGCTCATTATGATGATGCATTACCGAGTGGGCCCAGAGATACCTCTCCGTCATACGGAGTGACAAATCCCAGTCTCGATTCGTGCCAACCCAACAGACACTTTCGGAGATTACCGTAGTGCACCTTTATAGTCACCCGATTACGTTGTGACGTTTACACACCAAAGCACTCCTACGGTATCCGGGAGTTGCACAATCTCATGGTCTAAGGAAATGATACTTGACATTTGGAAAAGCTCTAGCAAACGAACTACACGATCTAGTGCTATGCTTAGGATTGGGTCTTGTCCAATGTCCATAGTCAGGAAATCATGACTATCTGTTGATCAACGAGCTAGTCAACTAGAGGCCCACTAGGGACGTGTTGTGGTCTATGTATTCACACATGTATTACGATTTCCGGATAACACAATTATAGCATGAATAAAAGACAATTATCATGAAGAAAGAAATATAATAATAACCATTTTATTATTGCCTCTATGGCATATTTCCAACAAAAAGATATAAGTTTAATAATGATAGTGCAACTTATTTGTGGCACTGCCATTTAGGTCATATTGGTGTAAAGCGCATGAAGAAACTCCATGCTGATGGGCTTTTGGAATCACTTGATTATGAATCACTTGATGCTTGCGAACCATGCCTCATGGGAAAGATGATTAAGACTTCGTTCTCCGGATCAATGGAGCGAGCAAAAAACTTGTTGGAAATAATACATACATGTATGCGGTCCGATGAGTGTTGAGGCTCGCGGCCGGTATCATTATTTTCTGACCTTCCCAGATGATTTGAGCAGATATGGGTATATCTACTTGATGAAACATAAGTCTGAAACATTTGAAAAGTTCAAATAATTTCAGAGTGAAGTGGAAAATCATCGTAAACAAGAAAATAAAGTTTCTACAATCTGATCGTGGAGGTGAATATTTGAGTTACGAGTTTGGTCTTCATTTGAAACAATGCGGAATAGTTTCACAACTCATGCCACCCGGAACACCACAGCGTAATGGTGTGTCTGAACGTCATAACCGCACTTTATTAGATATGGTGCGATCTATGATGTCTCTTACTGATTTACCGCTATCGTTTTGGGGTTATGCTTTAGAGACGGCTGCATTCACGTTAAATTGGGCACCATCTAAATCCGTTGAGATGACACCATATGAACTGTGTTTTGGCAAGAAACCCAAGTTGTCGTTTCTTAAATTTTGGGGCTGCAATGCTTATGTGAAAAAACTTCAACCTCATAAGCTCGAACTCAAATCGGAGAAATGTGTCTTCATAGGATACCCAAAGGAGACAGTTGGGTACACCTTCTATCACAGATCCGAGGGCAAGATATTCGTTGCTAAGAATGAATCCTTTCTAGAGAAGGAGTTTCTCTCGAAAGAAGTGAGTGGGGGGAAAGTACAACTTGATGAGGTAATTGTACCTGCTCCCTCATTGGAAAGTAGTTCATCACAAAAATCAGTCCCAGTGATTCCTACACCAATTAGTGAGGAAGTTAATAATGATGATCATGAAACTTCTGATCAAGTTACTACCGAACCTCGTAGGTCAACCAGAGTAAGATCCGCACCAGAGTGGTACGGTAATCCTGTTCTGGACGTCATGTTACTAGACCAAGACGAACCTACGAACTATGCGGAAGCGATGATGAGCCCAGATTTCGCGAAATGGCTTGAGGCCATGAAATCTGAGATGGGATCCATGTATGAGAACAAAGTATGGACTTTGGTTGACTTGCCCGGTGATCGGCAAGCCATAGAGAATAAATGGATCTTCAAGAACAAGACTGACGCTGACGGTAATTTTACTGTCTACAAAGCTCGACTTGTTGCGAAAGGTTTTCGACAAGTTCAAGGAGTTGACTACGATGAGACCTTCTCACCCGTAGCGATGCTTAAGTCTGTCCGAATCATGTTAGCAATTGTCGCATTTTATGATTATGAAATTTGGCAAATGGACGTCAAAACTGCATTCCTGAATGGATTTCTAGAAGAAGAGTTGTATATGATGCAAACTCCAAAGGTTGCTAACAAAGTGTGCAAGCTCCGGCGATCCATTTATGGACTGTTGCAAGCCTCTCGGAGTTGGATAAACGTTTTGATAGTGTGATCAAAGCATATGGTTTTATACAAAATTTTGGAGAAGCCTGTATTTACAAGAAAGTGAGTGGGAGCTCTGTAGCATTTCTAATATTATATGTGGATGACATATTGTTGACTGGAAATGATATAGAATTTCTGGATAGCATAAAGGGATACTTGAAATAAAGTTTTTCTATTAAAACCTCGTGAAGCTGCTTACATATTGGGCATGAAGATCTATAGAGATAGATCAAGACGCTTAATTGGACGTTCACAAAGCACATACCTTGATAAGATTTTGAAGAAGTTCAAAATGGATCAGTCAAAGAAAGGGTTCTTGCATGTGTTACATGGTGTGAAGTTGAGTGAGACTCAATGCCCGACCACTGCAGAAGATAGAGAAAATGAAAGTCATTCCCTATGCCTCAGCCATAGGTTCTATGATGTATGCAATGCTGTGTACCAGACCTGATGTGTGCCTTGCTATAAGTATAGTAGGGAGGTACCAAAGTAATCCAGGAGTGGATCACTGGACAGCGGTTAAGAACATCCTAAAATACCTGAAAAGGACTAAGGATATGTTTCTCGTTTATGGAGGTGACAAAGAGCTCGTCGTAAATGGTTACGTCGATGCAAGCTTTGACACTGATCCAGATGACTCTAAGTCACAAACCGGATACGTATTTATATTGAATGGAGGAGCTGTAAGTTGGTGCAGTTCCAAACAGAGCGTCGTGGCGGGATCTACGTGTGAAGCGGAGTATATAGCTGCTTCGGAAGCAACAAATGAAGGACTCTGGATGAAGGAGTTCATATCCGATCTAGGTTTCATACCTAGTGCATCGGTCCAATGAAAAACCTTTGTGACAATACTGGAGCAATTGCCTTGAAAAAGGAATCCAGATTTCACAAGAGAACCAAGCACATCAAGAGACGCTTCAATTCCATCTGTGATCTAGTCAAGGAGGGTGACATGAAAATTTGCAAAATACATATTGATCTGAATGTTGCAGACCCGTTGACTAAGCCTCTCTCACGAGCAAAACATGATGATCACCAAGACTCCATGGGTGTTAGAATCATTACTAAGTAATCTAGATTATTGACTCTAGTGCAAGTGGGAGATTGAAGGAAATATGCCCTAGAGGCGATAATAAAGTTGTTATTTATATTTCCTTATATCTTGATAAATGTTTATTATTCATGCTAGAATTTTATTAACCGGAAACTTAGAACATGTGTGAATACATAGACAAACAGAGTGTCCCTAGTATGCCTCTACTACACTAGCTCGTTAATCAAACATGGTTAAGTTTCCTAGCCATAGACATGTGTTGTCATTTGATGAACGGGATCACATCATTAGAGAATGATGTGATGGACAAGACCCATCCGTTAGCTTAGCACTAGGATCGTTTAGTTTATTGCTATTGCTTTCTTCATGACTTATACATGTTCCCTGATTATGAGATTATGCAACTCCCAAATACCGAAGGAACACTTAGTGTGATATCAAACGTCACAACGTAACTGGGCGATTATAAAATGCTCTACAGGTGTCTCCGATGGTGTTTGTTGAGTTGGCATAGATCGATATTAGGATTTGTCACTCCGATTGTCGGAGAGGTATCTCTGGGCCCTCTCGGTAATGCACATCACTATAAGCCTTGCAAGCAATGTGAATAATGAGTTAGTTGCGGGAAACGAGTAAAGAGACTTGCCGGTAAGGAGATTGAACTAGGTATGGTGATACCGATGGTCGAATCTCGGGCAAGTAACATACCGATGACAAAGGGAACAACGTAAGTTGTTATGCGGTTTGACTGATAAAGATCTTCATAGAATATGTATGAGCCAATATGAGCATCCAGGTTCCGCTATTGGTTATTGACCAGAGATGTTTCTCGGTCATGTCTACATAGTTCTCGAACCCGTAGGGTCCGCACGCTTAACGTTTGATGACGATTTGTATTATGAGTTTATGTGGTTTGATGTACTGAAGCTTGTTAGGAGTCCCGGATGAGATCACGGACATGATGAGGAGTCTCGAAATGGTCGAGACATAAATATTGATATATTGGACCATGTTATTCGGACACTGGAAGTGTTCCGGATGGTTTCGGTAAAACGGAGTGGGAGGGTTCTGGAACCCCGGGGAACTAATGGGCCACCATGGGCCTCAGTGGAGAGGGAGGAGGGAGGCCAGGGCAGCCCCCCCCCCCTTGGAGTCCGAATAGGACAAGGGAAGGGGTGGCGCGCCCCTTTCCTACTCCCTCTCCCTCTCCTTCCTTCCACCTCTCTCCCTCTTGGTGGAATCCTACTACGACTTGGAGTCCTAGTAGGACTCCCCTCCTTGGGTGTGCCCCCTAGGGCTGGCCGGCCTCCTCCCTCCCTCCTTTATATACAGGGGAGGGGGCACCCCATAGACACACAAGTTGATCTTTAGCCATGTGCGGTACCCCCTCCACAGAAACACACCTCGGTCATATCGTCGTAGTGCTTAGGCGAAGCCCTGCGCCGGTAACTTCATCATCACCGTTGTCGGTGTCAAAACCGGCGGATCTCGGGTAGGGGCTCCCGATCTGCGCGTCAAGGCTGATTGTAACAGGAAATAAGGGACAAAGATGTTTACCCAGGTTCGGGCCCTCTCGATGGAGGTAAAACCCTACTTCCTGCTTGATTAATATTGATGATATGGGTAGTACAAGAGTAGATCTACCACGAGATCGTAGAGGCTAAACCCTAAGAGCTCGCCTATGATGGTATGATTGTAATTGTGATCGGCCTTCTAAGGACTAACCTCTCCGGTTTATATAGACACCGGAGAGGGCTAGGGTTTACATGGAGTCGGTTACAAGAAAGGAAATATAATATCCGGTTCGCCAAGCTTGCCTTCCACGCAAAGGAGAGTCCCATCCGGACACGGGCCGAAGTCTTGAGTCTTGTATCTTCACACTTCAATAGTCCGGATGTTGTACACAGTCCGGCTGTCCGGATACCCCATAATCCAGGACTCCCTCAGTAGCCCCTGAACCAGGCTTCAATGACGATGAGTCTGGCGCGTAGTATTGTCTTCGGCATTGCAAGGCGGGTTCCTTCTCTGAATAATCCAAAGTAATTATCGAACACTTGAATCATGTCCGGATCCACAAGATGGTCTTCACATGGCATAAATCTGATCTGTTGGCAGTCTTCGTGCATCGTGCCCACGCATCGTGGCCTGGTCCAACGCGAACCGGCGTTTCTTACCCCATGACGACTCGCGTTACGAGGCGGTTTTATTGGCACGTCCCGTCGGGGCAGAGATCGTGTTCCACTTATTACGGGATTTTTCCATCAATATGGGCGCGCGCAACCCCACGACGGCCGTTGGTATAACTCCGTGTGTTTTTAGATAAGCCTCAAACGTCCACACCAGGGACTCTTGATATTCATCCCCTTTATGAAAAGGGGTCGAGGCCTATGCCTCTTTTCCACCTTCCTCGCGCCTTCTTGCACCTCGAGTTCTAACACCCGAAACCCAAGCTTCAACACCCCAGATTCGCCGATATGTCCGGATCCGTCCCTTAAGGCCAGTGGGTGGCCTCCTCAATTCAAGAGGACAACATTGCAAAGCTTAGGGAGGTCGGATACCTGACCGCCGACATCCAACACAGGCTTCCTGCACCAGGGCAAATCATCCCCACACCGGAGCCTAATGAGTGCGTCGTTTTTATCCCGCACTTCCTCCGCGGCCTGGGCTTCACCCTCGATCCGTTTGTGAGGGGGCTCATGTTCTATTATGGTTTGGATTTTCATGATCTGGCTCCAGACGCAATCCTCCATATCTCGTCGTTCATTATCGTGTGCGAGGCTTTTCTCCACGTTACCCCACACTTCGGCTTATGGCTCAAGACCTTTAATGTGATGCCGAAGATGATCGGGGGACGACATGCGGAGTGCGGAGGTGCCGTAATAACTAGAAACACCGATGCCCCATGGCCAGAGGGTTCTTTCCCAGAAGTATCCGATGTATGGCAACGGAGGTGGTTTTACGTCACGGCTCCCAGAGGCACAAAGTGGGTGGCTGCCCCCGAGTTTCGCTCGGGCCCTCCATCACAGTTGGCGTCTTGGACGGACGTAGGACGGAATTGGGGGCCCGCTGGTGATATACCAGTACTGCAGAATCGCATCCGGGAGCTGCTTGAAAGGGACATTAACCTTGTCAGCATAATGCAAGTGATGTTAATCCGACGGATGTTTCCGTGCCAACGCCGGCCTCTCCGGATGTGGGAGTTCAATTCGGAGGGTCCGCAGACTGTCAAGCACTTCTTCGGCTTGAAGCTCGAAGAGATGTGCAAATTATTCTTCGGACGGAAAGTAGTGTGTCCGGATACCACCGAGGATGCGGGCCTAAGCTGCAATCGCCTAGATACTCAAGTAAGTAGCCTTGATACCGGACACCCTGTTTTGTATTTGTCATGATTGCTTATTCTGAAAATCATCCGCGTCCAGGAATGGCTCAGCAAGGCGGAGAGAATCAGGTGTCGGCGCCACTTCAAGGCTCGCCGCCCCACCATGGCTAAGATGCTCGACCGGGTACTCAGCAGAATGCCCTCGGGGAAAGACAAGGGGAGGAACGAAGAAACCGAACCCCCCCATGCTACGCATCCGAACCGGGGGAATTGTTACCTCCCCCAAGGAGGATAGTCAGGGAGGGGAGGCTAAAGCCTCCTCCCCGCGCGGGAAGAAGAGGGCTGCCTCCGAAGATTTGGAGGCGGAGATGCCCAAATTAGGGAAAAAGACATCCCCAGGGGGCCTTGCCCTGATGGGCGCCCTCACCGCACCATGCCCTCCAACGGGCCAACCCTCCACCGAGCTGTAAGTCAATCTACAATCCGAAGGTGCTGTGTTTCTCCTAGATCAATAACGAGGATTCAACTTTTTGCAGTCCGGCCAGTAGCTCCTCTCAACAGGGTTCATCTTCGGGGGACCTTCCTCCGGAGATGATGGAGAGCGAGACCCCACCCCCTTCTCCGACTCATGAAGCGGGCGACACCGAGGTGTCGTCACGGAGGAGTCCAGATCTGCCGAAGCCGGAAGTCAATGCGTCAGCCGCCCTGCGCCCGGAGCATTTGGCTACAACGGGGGGGCGATGGGAAGAATCCGGCACAGTTTGATATCCGGCCGGACGTACTGACGGGCTTCCTGGAGCGAGTTGCGCTCTTGGAGGAGCACTGCTCATTAATGAGTGCGGTGCTCAAGAAGATTTCATCCGCTACATGCGGTTTGAATGAAGCATTCACAAGCCTGCTCAGAGGCTTTGAGGTATGTAATGGAGAACTCACTATTTCTTTAGTTGTAAGGCACGCGCTAGGTGTGCTCCATATAGATAGTATCCCCTGAGACTCTGGTTGCCCGCCCTAGGCGGCAAACGGGGGATCATAAACCAATGATAGTGTTGTAAATGTGTGCAGGTACCTGTGGATCCGGACGCCGGCCAGTCCGTTGAAATTGCCGAACTAACGAGACAAATTGGATCGATTGATGCCGATATCACGCTGGTGAATGAGCGGCTGGACAAATCACAAGGTATGTGTCATGCCTTCCCTTATATAGGGAAAATATGAAGATGGCATGATATTAATGTAGTATGTTTGGACCGCAGATGGTGCTGCTACCGTAGAGGCCCTGAGGGCGGAACTTGATCAAGCCAAGGAACAAGCTCGGGTGAGCAATGCGGCTGCCCTAAAGGCGGCCGAGGAACTAAGGGCCGAACAAGCTGCTCATCACCGAAGCGAGGAAAATATGGCCGAAATGGCTATTGAGTTAAAAGATGCGGCTGACCGGTACGAGCTCCTTAAAAAGGAGTGTGAGGGTAATTCGGCCGAACTGAACAAGGCGCCGAATGCCACCAAGGAAATCCGGACCGAGCTCAGGGGTGAGCCGGAGGAGCTTCGACAGGCTGGTGAAATCACGGCTGGGGGCTCCTATTTACTGCGGACGAAATTTTTTGATCCGAAGTACGCTCCTCTGGATGGACGCTGGAGTCCGGCGGACGCATATGCGGATTTAGCGAAGAGTACGGCTGATGCTGCCGACTTCTTCAAAGGTCAAGGTGACAAGGAAGTGGAGAAGATTTTCTGATCGCAATTCCATGCTCCCACTCGCCCGCTGCCGTTAAGTGACAAGATGGCTGTTGGAGCTTCACAGACTGTCCGGGCTTGCAATGCGGTCTGTAATAGACCATCTTTGGCCGAAGGGGCCTAAGACGGACAATTACTTTGGTTTAGTGCAACGGTTCCTTGGGGCCGTGCCTCGGATCTATGCCATGAGGAGATCGGCGTGTATAGAGGATGCACGGATGGCTCTCGCCCGCGTTAAAGCCTATTGGACGGATATGGATGCCACTATGATAGCGGCCTAGGATCCGGTGATGGCCAATTTCTGGCCGAGCACTACCTGGCGCAGGTCACGGAAGGTGCCCGTCTAGTAGAGGCGCAGTGCTCGAAAAATGTCCTATTCGAATGAACGAAATTATTGTAAAAACAATGTTTATTTTGATTGTGAGGCTAGATTTATACTATTTGCCTGAGAATATGATTATTTCCACATGCGGCGTTTATATATATATATATATATATATATATATATATATATATATATATATATATATATATATATATATATATATATATATATATATATATATATAATCCGAAAGTTAGCAGTCGTTGGCTTCAGCCCCCACGCATACAATACGGGGGTGTTCACGAAAAAATATGCTTAATCACACTTGATCCAACGTCTTGGTCCATTAAGGAGGTGATCGCACGACGAACTAGGCAACCGGACTATATAGCTGTAACACTTTCGCTTAGCCACGGGATTCTAAAGTGGGGCTACACTCGTACCTTCGCGTGCATCCGAATACGGGCGCGTATGTACCTGGCCGGGAAATGGCCCTTCGTTAATGTGGAGGAATCCTAAAGATTCCGGTGAGTCCTCGAGTGGTTGACCAGTCTCTCGCTGTATCATGACAGTCTGTTTTCGGCTTTCTCTACCGAGGTGCTCATCCGGAATAACCAGGGCACAATCACAGTAGTTCTCCTTTGGCCACCCTAGCCGATAATAGCGGAACGTAAGGCGGCAAACCCAGGAGCCGGGCAAACCCAACATTTGACCAAAGACATGATTCGGAGCTGATGCATATAAGGCCTAACTTGTGACGCCGAACACTCCCGAAGGTATTCGAACTTTATAATAGATGATAGGCTCAAGAATGCCTATTCATTATGAACCCTGTGTTTCCAGGTACGCGCGTTAATCTGTCGTGGCGAAATGCCAAAAACGGCAGTATCCTCTGTGGGTATGGAACCCATGGGATGGTTAAACAACAAGAGGCAATAGAAAAGGTTTACACAGGGGCTTAATCTAAAAAGAAACCTGTTGAACGGGGCATGCTGCACGTCTGTGCCTTTGTCTCTATTGTGCCGTATCCAGAAGGGTATCGCGCGAAAGTTGTATGCGGAAAAAGAAAACTCATAGGAGGTTACAACGTTAGTACACGATGGATAAAAGTGTAAGTCGTTGGCCTGCCAAGAAGGTTGAGCCAAGTGTGGGGCTTTATTAGGTAGTTATAGCCCCTGGTATCCGCTATAGTATTACATATACAGTGCCCTGATTCGATCTGGGCTACCGGACTCGTCTAACCGTGTCCATGGTCTTAACGACCGGTCATATTTTTTGTTTTGATGTTGGAGGTCGCTTATAGTCCGGCCGCGAGTGCCGTCGCGTGTTCCTCTGTGCCTGACGAGCGCTCTGTTATTCCGTTAACGGTAATGATGCCACGCGGACCGGGCATCTTAAGTGTAAGGTAGCCATAGTGCGGCAGTGCGTTGAAGCGGGCGAAGGCTGTTCTTCCAAGCACTGCATGATAGTCACTTTTGAAAGGGTGCGATGATGAAGAGTAGTTCTTTGCTTCTGGAGTTGCCTGGAGAGCCGAATGTTACCTCCAGTATGACGGAGCCCCTGCTGTAGGCTCCAACGCCTGGTATCACCCCTTCAAAGGTGGTGTTGCTTTGGCTGATTCTGGATGGGTTTATCCCCATCCTGCGGACAGTGTCCTCGTATATTAAATTGAGACTACTGCCGCCGTCCATGAGGACCTGGGTGAGACGGTATCCGTTGATCATTGGGTCAAGCACCAAGGCCTCTGATCCTCCGCGTCGAATACTAGTCCGGCCATCCAAGTGATCGAAAGTGATCGGATAGGACATCCAGTAGTTAGATGTGGGAATAATGGACTCTATATTGTGCGCGTCTTTATGCGTGCGTTCGTGCCTTCTCATGGGTGTACGAGTCTCGTGGATCATGTTCACTGTTTTAACCTCTGGCGGGAATTTTTTCTGTCCCCCAGTGCTCGGCTGGCGAGGTTCGTCCTCGTCCTCGCTTGGTGTTACCCTTCCCTTGTGTTCGGCATTTAATTTGCCGGCCTGCTTGAAGACCCAGCACTCTCTGTGCGTGTGGTTCGCAGGTTTGTCAGGGGTGTGTAACATCCCAAATTTTGGAATGTTAATATAATTAATTGAATTGTTTGTTTGTTTGCTTGAGTGAATTAAACTTGAGTGAAATTTGAACCTTTTCAAAAACTTTTGAAAGAGAGGAATAAAATGACTTTCCCTTCTCGGTAAATTCAAATTCATCCTATTAAAATCAATGAGAGAAGATGACACGACTTCTTCAACTATAAAGAATTTGAGCGGAGTTTTGCAATTTAATTCTTTCAAATATTTGCACTTGCTTCTCTATTTTTCTTCCCGAGAAATATTCGAAAATAAATTCTTGCAAGCAAGAAAAAAGCGGAGTAAAATGACCCTCCAAAATCAGGGGCATTTTGAAAATATTGAGCCAAGAAAAACCAAAGTTTTTATTTAAAATTATTTGCAAAAAGAAATAAAGCTTTTAGGGATTTTCTGAAAAACATTTTTTAAGTTTTATTTTGGCGTGGAATAATGCTCATCATCTACATTTTATTTTTCGATAATTTTACTATATAAAACTCTTTATTCGAATTGATTTGATTTCCTTTTTATTATTTTAGTTTCCTAATTTTAAAAATAGGAATGGAATCGTTTTATTAGGAAAAACCTGGCCCATTAAGCACTTTCCTATTCTAGCCCAACAAGAGATCATCTTCTTCCTCTGTTTCCTCTCACGTTCTGAAGCTTTCCATATCCATGGAGCAGAATCTCCACCTTCCGATCTCCCTCGTCTTTCCATCCCAACGCCTCCCGAGACCGCCTATAAAACCCCCTCCTCTCCTCGTTCCATTTTTCCCATCACCACGCCCCTCCTGCCCGTAGCCTTCTCGCCACCGTCCTCCTTTTTCCTGCCTAAAACGCTCACGGGAGCTCTCCTGGAACCTGCCCATCGCCCAGCGCCACCTCCCCAGCGCCGACCCCTCCTCCGCCACCCCACCTGCTTGGCGACCTCGCCCCCCTCGCCGAGCAGCCCTCCACATCGCCGTCTCCTTCCTGCCATCTCTGCCTCACGTCTGAGTAACTCCGTTTTCGTTTTCAGATTTATTTCCGTAACAGATTTAGTTCCGTTCTTGTTTAGCTTATAACTTTTGATCTAGAAGTCCAATGATGCTGATTCTTTTTGCGTTAGATCACAATTTTCTTGTAGTTTCAAAATATATAATTTGTCTATGTTTGGATTTATAAAAATTGAGTTAGATCAGATTTTAATTAAAGCTTGTTTTGCTTATTCGGGAGTTTAAAATAGATTTTTATTTGATTCTTTTTCTACTGATCACTAGTGATCATATTTACCAGTGGTAAAAACTTCAAAATTGTTTGAGTATTTTAGCTTATTGTTTCATGTAAAACAAATTCTGTTTTAGTTCTATTGAATTATAGCTACTTCTTTTCTATAGTTGTTTTTAAATTATTTTATTTTATATTTCAGAAAGTTTATGTTTGGTTTCTATTAGTTAAACAGTAGGTGTTCAACAAGTTTTTATATTTATTTTTATTTTGTTATCGTGAAATCAATTCAAGTTCACTAATAACTTGCAATGGATTTTCTACTGTTTTAACTCCCAATTGAAAATACTTTCAAAATAGCTTTATGAAAAAATACTTAACTAAATTTATATTTTATTTTAGTGTTTTATTTTCCGTTAGACAAAACTATTTTTGTGAATGTTGTAGAAGAAGACTCCTAGTTTTATTTGAAGTTCCTTGGATTCTTATTAGCTCTCTCTTTTGTTTTGATTGTTAGTGTGAGTGCTTATGTGAATGATATGTTTGTTATATAGATTTCATCAGAGAGTGACGAGTAGTCTATCAAGTTATTTTCTTGAGAACGATAATTCTTCTTCGTCAACATCACCAGGCAAGTTCACTTTGACCATGCTTTCATACCTATGTTTTATTTGCATTTAGTGGCACCTTTGCAACCACCCCTCAGTAGTGTTATTGAATCCTTGTAGTTGAGTAGTATGCATGAGGTAGGAACCCACCCCCCTGTTACCAAGCCCGGGACGTTATTTATTTTACTGCTACGCTATAGTAGGCGGGGTTTGGTATGAGTACTGGAGTGGTGTGAGAATGGAGGATTCTCGTCAATGGCGACAACTCCATGATGGAATCTGCAAGGACTGCATCTTCAAGGCCTCAAGACTTCAAGACTCGAGACAAGAATTCAATACACACTCTTTGGGTGAAGGGCGGTTGACGGGCACCTGGAGAAACCAGTGGTTGGCGGGATGCATGGAGAAGCGCCATGACATCTTGCGGAAAGCTTCACCCAGACTCAAAGAGGCGGAAGAATACTTCACGCCGGAAGCTTATGTGCAACCGCAAGTCATTATGGGCTCTGGCTTGGTTGACCTTAGTTGTGGCTCTGGCTGGGGCGGTACTAGCAGATGTAGATCTACGGTAGGATGGGTTGAGTACCGGACGGTGGTCGGAGGAACTCTTTGGAAGACCATGTTTGGTCATCTTGTTCTCAAACACCACGAAGTGCGAGAGCGTAAAGAGAGGATCGAATCTTGCGGGTAAAGTGTACAAACCTCTGCAGAGGGTTATAACCTAATCGATTAGCCGTGTCCCGATTCACGGACAATTTGAGCCTCTGGACTTGGATCTATCTGGAACTCTCAACACGGATTGATAACTTAATTGTGGGCAACTTATGATGATTTTGGGCTATGAGACATCGGTTGGCGGAACCATGTCATGATAGAAAACTCCATAGTACAGACTTCATTTATTCCTTTGATGTAGGTAAAATAATACCAGCTTTTACATAAACAAAACTCAGATCTGAGCCACAAAGCCATACCGCATATAGTATAGTTTATCATCTGTTTTCTCTTATTGTGATCTTGCCGGTACATCCTATGTCTTGACCTACACGGCTGCAGCGTATCATGTTGCGAGATACTTCCTCGACGAGTAAGAGTTACGATCAGGGTTACGGTCTACACTCAACCTGCCGATGGCGTTGATGGGACTCCACACCCGTTTGATTGTTTCCGCTGATTATTATGAGGTATATATCATTTCGTTATTTATGCATGTGATTGCACTTTGATATATACATTGATGTCTTTGTGTGTGCCGACATCTTGATCCGAGGATGCACGATAATACGAGGCTTGACCGTCTGAGGTCGGGTCGGTCTGAAATGGTATCGAGCACATGTTGTTGGTGTGGGGCGTGACCCTAGAAACCGGAAAGCCCTTAGACAGGATATATCAAAAACTTTATTTTCAAAAAGACTCTTACTTCTCATCTTTTCTGATTTTATCAAATAGACCCTCTCACCTCAAATAGTTAGAATATACACCTTTCCCTTTTGACCACACGGAAGATCAACTGAAGTCACTCCAAGAATTAAAGATATCGGACAACTGATGGCCATTTCAGAGTAAAGAGAATTTCACCATGTGTTGGAAGAATTGCAGCTGCGACAATTGAAGACTCTGAAGACTTGAAGAATTTGAAGTTCCTGAAGAATTATTTGACCTTTAGAGACCAAACCCCTGTCATACACTTACGTTAGATACGATGATTTGTGAGCTGTCATTTGTTTGATGTTTTTCTGACAGCCACAAAGTAAAACTCGTTTCTTGAAAAAACTGTTGTATTGTGTGTGTATCCCTCCCCACCTCTCTCATATCTCATCCCAAAACTTTTGAACCCCATAGATGATGAATGAAGTTGGGTGATATTCTCGGACCGAAGACTCAGCCCGAGGCGAGCTATGGATGAGAACATGGAAAATCACTTGAGGAGCAATTTGGTTTCAAGGAAGTATGAGGTTCAATATGCTCTTCAATACTTTCTGAAAGTCTTGCAACCTGGTGGAACATGCATCAAGCCATACAGGATTTAATGGAGCAAGAACTTGGGAGGAATTCAAGAAGACCTGTTGAAATCACGTCTTATCCGGAAGCACAATGATGCACCAAAAGTAAACCTTGTGCTGCAAGATTTTCGGAGAAATAGGACATACCGGAGGAACACAAAGATGGATGCCCTCATTGTGAGGAGAAACACCCGGTGAGGAATGCCCAACTAGCGGTGACTTGCTTCTGTGTGAAGGAACCACCCACTACCCGGTCTTGATGTCACATTTACTCCACGGTGCAACAAACTATTCGAAGCGGGAAGATGGAAAGAAAGAAGCCCTCAAGGAAGATCTAGAAGAACCGGTAATGAATGAAAGTGTTGAAGACACGGATGGAGAAGGTCTCAACAGATTTTACTCAATGCACGCTATTCATGTGGAGAAGAAGGACATTATTCACGATATTGCTCCAAGGGAAGAGAGGAGTATCAGGATATTTCCGACAGCAGAAGTGAAGTTTGACCCCGGAGATAGAAACTCGAGCATTCTGGTGAAATCCAGAAGAAGAAGACAATCCGAGAACAGCGCAACTTTTGCAGAGAAGGACCTAAGTCATATCACTTATTACAGATGCAAGGATTTAGGTCATTACGCTAGTAAATGCCGTAAAAGAAGCCAAGAATCCAAGGAGCCCGCATAATCACAAAGAAGCCCCGAGACATGTCGGAAGTCATTTGTTTTTTTGCAAGGAGGCAGGACATTATGCTATTAAATGTCCCGACAAGATGAAAGCTGGAGTTGAGTAGTTGGAATTTTGATATGGATAATAAGAGTAGTAGAAAGCAATTTCCTTTTCATGAGCTCAATGAGTTGAGTTATGTAATAGATTTCTCGAGTTTGTAATAGTTCATGACTCAATAAAGTTGTAATGTCACATGCTGAAAAGCTTTAAGGAGTTGCCATGTTTTATCTTGAAATTAATATTTTGATGAACATGGAAGAAAGTGAGTTGTGATGCATAAACAGGAAATTGGAAATTGAGTTTGAAGTTCTGTTTGGATGATATGAATGTATGCCCCGGAGATAAGTACCTTAATTCGAGCGTCATTTACTGTTTCTAGCTGCAGATGGCGACCCTTTACGAGTCTTTCCTTAAAGGTCCGGAAACCATCATGACCACGACAAGTGATCATGATTACCGAAGATCTGAAGGACATGATGAAGCATATTCACCTTGAAGGAGATCACGGTCTACAAAGGCTACCCTTCATGCGTAAGGGGTGGAACTTTGGTATGTGGAGTACACCTCCACCATTTGAAAGGAGTTTGCCCAAAATGATGGGGCAGTACTTTTCATTTCACGGGTGCCACAAGCAACTTTCTTCGATGCTGTTAGTGAAGCAGCCATGGAAGCCATCGCCGGATCGAGAAATACTTGAAGCAAGACTCCGTTATACTCAAGAATACCTAAGCGAAGTGCATACTGAGATGATGGAGGTGAAGCTCAAGGCCACTACGATGAAACATAAGATTGAAAAATTCAAGGCACATGTCGCACAATTCCAGTAGGACTGAAGAATCCTCAAGGAGGAAAAATGAATAAAGTAGGAAGTAATGTCTGACCATACCGAACCATGTGGGTGGCAGCATTTGTAATAAACTTTTTTGAATTTGGATTCACGAAAAATGGTTAAGGATGTAATGAAAGATTGATATGAGATTAATGAGATTTTATGGATAAACTTGTGCACTTCTTTTGGTCATAGTACTCTATAAAGCCACAGGATCAATGAAGAAAGAAAGCGTGTTATTCATGACGGCCATAGAAGGAAGCTGGACAAAATAAGTTGGAGTTTTGTTTTGATATGATGGTATGAAGAAAGCAGTACTACTGGATTTAAGGAGGTGTAACAAGAGAGTTACTCAAGGATGAGTTAAAGCTGCACTAGTGTTGAAGTGGGCCATAACCCACAGGCCGAGGATTTTGAGAAGGAACTGTTGTAACCTTGATAAAGGAATAAATTTGGAAGAATCTGTGATCCAATCAGCCTACGTTTACGTAGGAGGTTACATAAAAACACGAGAGTGGTGAAGTAACGATAGATGTTTTGTTTGGCATGCGAAACCATGGATTTATCTGAACTCAGTTCAAGAACAAGAGAAATTCTGCAATGCTTGTGAGTATGCCCAAGTGTTAAAATCGTGATTCGATATTTACATATGTGGTAATGATTCAAATGCAGGATGGATTGGCCCCATACGGAGACTTCTATCATGAACTATCATATGTTGATGGAAAATCGAGAGCCTTGAAAAACTAGAAGAGTGTCGACGCGATAAGCCATAAAACCATAAAATGGTAGGACGATGGAACCCCATTACGAGCAACCGTTGCCAAGCGTAGGTTATCGGTGAGGTTCAACAGACCCGTTTTCTGCAGGAGAAAACCATAAATTGTAGACCACCATGAGTGTTTGATAGTTGTTTAGAATGGACACAGACCCATCAGCTAAGAAGATCCGGTCTCGGACGAACTTCAACTTTGACGAACCGACCCAAGCTTTTGAGAAAACTCTATGCTTCGACGGAAGAGCTTTAATGAAGGAGCTATTGTAAGATATGTGAAGAGACATACATTGTCAACCCTCCGAGGAAATATCTGAGTTTATTGGAACCATGACCTTGTTTTTAAGTGTGGTAGCACCTGACCTTCGACCAAGACATTTGCTAGAAGACCCCAACCCTAACCTTTTCTTGCTAGCCTCTTGAATCTCGAGGGCGAGATTCATTTTAAGTGTGGTAGGTTTGTAACATCCCAAATTTTGGAATGTTAATATAATTAATTGAATTGTTTGTTTGTTTGCTTGAGTGAATTAAACTTGAGTGAAATTTGAACCTTTTCAAAAACTTTTGAAAGAGAGGAATAAAATGACTTTCCCTTCTCCGTAAATTCAAATTCATCCTATTAAAATCAATGAGAGAAGATGACAGGACTTCTTCAACTATAAAGAATTTGAGCGGAGTTTTGCAATTTAATTCTTTCAAATATTTGCACTTGCTTCTCTATTTTTCTTCCCAGAAATATCCCGAAAAATAAATTCTTGCAAGCAAGAAAGAGCGGAGTAAAATGACCCTCCAAAATCAGGGCATTTTGAAAATATTGAGCCAAGAAAAACCAAAGTTTTATTTAAAATTATTTGCAAAAAGAAATAAAGCTTTTAGGGATTTTCTGAAAAACATTTTTTAAGTTTTATTTTGGCCGTGGAATAATGCTCATCATCTACATTTTATTTTTCTGATAATTTTAGTATATAAAAACTCTTTATTCGAATTGATTTGATTTCCCTTTTATTGTTTTAGTTTCCTAATTTTAAAAATAGGAATGGAATCGTTTTATTAGGAAAAACCTGGCCCATTAAGCACTTTCCTATTCTAGCCCAACAAGAGATCATCTCCTTCCTCTGTTTCCTCTCACGTTCTGAAGCTTTCCATATCCATGGAGACAGAATCTCCACCTCCCGATCTCCTCGTCTTTCCATCCCAACGCCTCCGAGACCGCCTATAAAACCCCTCCTCTCCTCGTTCCATTTTTCCCATCACCACGCCCTCCTGCCCGTAGCCTTCTAGCCACCGTCCTCCTTTTCCTGCCTAGAACGCTCACCGGGAGCTCTCTGGAACCTCCCATCGCCCAGCGCCACCTCCCAAGCGCCGACCCCTACTCCGCCACCCCCACCTCGCTTGGCGACCTCGCCCCCTCGCCGGGAGCAGCCCTCCACATCGCCGTCTCCTTCCTGCCATCTCTGCCTCACGTCATGTAACTCCGTTTTCGTTTTCAGATTTATTTCCGTAACAGATTTAGTTCCGTTCTTGTTTAGCTTATAACTTTTGATATAGAAGTCCAATGATGCTGATTCTTTTGCGTTAGATCACAATTTTCTTGTAGTTTCCAAAAATATATAATTTGTCTATGTTTGGATTTATAAAAATTGAGTTAGATCAGATTTGAATTAAAGCTTGTTTTGCTTATTCGGGAGTTTAAAATAGATTTTATTTGATTCTTTTTCTACTGATCACTAGTGATCATATTTACCAGTGGTAAAAACTTCAAAATTGTTTGAGTATTTTAGCTTATTGTTTCATGTAAAACAAATTCTGTTTTAGTTCTATTGAATTATAGCTACTTCTTTTCTATAGTTGTTTTTAAATTATTTTATTTTATATTTCAGAAAGTTTATGTTTGGTTTCTATTAGTTAAACAGTAGGTGTTCAACAAGTTTTATATTTATTTTATTTTGTTATCGTGAAATCAATTCAAGTTCACTAATAACTTGCAATGGATTTCTCTACTGTTTTAACTCCCAATTGAAAATACTTTCAAAATAGCTTTATGAAAAAATACTTAACTAAATTTATAT
>JAHIAM010000729.1:0-20024 GCA_021605205.1 Aegilops longissima
TCGCCCGCGCCAGCTCCAGTGGGAGAGCTCCCGATCGAGCTCCGACCCGCCTCGTCGACCCGCCGCCCGCACTCCTCGGCCTCGCCGCGGCTGAACTCCGCCATCCAGTCGCCGCCCGCCTCCTCTTCCTTCCTTCGTCCTCCCTCTCTCCCTCGCTCTCTCTCTTCCCCCCGCGAGTTCCGCCCGTGAGCTCGGATCGGCAGCGGTGGCCTTCACCGTCTGAGGGCGAGTCTCGCGTCCGGATCTGGCCCCTGCCGGATCCACCCCATTCGCGCCTCACGGTCCTCCACGACCTCGCGGAGCTCCCTCCCGCCGGCGTGTCTCTTCGAGGGGCGAGCAGAGGGCGCGTCCGCTCGCTGCGTTGACCTCAGCGGCAGGCAGCAAAACGACCAGCCTGCACCCACGGCCTGCCTTCCCTCCATCCTGGGCGAAGCCCAATGGGTGAGCAACCCTCCGTTCCTCGCCCGTGCGCATTTTACTATACACGCCCACCTGTTTTTTCTTTGAAACCCACTAAGTCTTTAATCTCCAGTAATTTTGTGCCATTTTCATCGCATCGTATCTCCATGCATATAGCTCCGTTTTGCGCGTGTAATATGTCAAAATGTTCGTCTCGAAGAGTAGATCATTTCATATCATTGCATCATTTTCATTTGAGCTCATCTTGGTGCCCGAAATGCTGTTGCAAGAGTGCTATGTGATGTTAGTTTCTGATTTTTATCAGAACTTGCATTTTTGTTATTTTTGCCATGATTGATGTGTGCATCCTATGGACCTGAGTCCTACATGTGTTTTGCAATATGCCATGTCTTCTTTCCAGTGGTGCTTGCTATGTATTTTTGTGATCTATGTGGTGACTAGAACAAGCATGCAAACTAGGTGTCTCGTTGTTGCTGTTTTCAGCCCTGTTTAGCTGTTATTTTGATGCCATGTTAACTTGATGCTACGAGAGATCCATGCATATTTTGAGATACTTCAGTAAGGATGTTTTGTAAAGCATGTCTTGCTCTATCCATCCGTGTCCTTGTTTGCAATTATGGAGTGCCATAGCTTGAGTCAATCGAGCTCTACTTTTGCTATCAAATGTTTCCTGGCAGATTGTTTACATGTTATTCAATTTTGCCTAGGTTGTTGGGATTGATCCATGTATGCTATGTTATTGTTCTTGCCATGTATGTCTTCTATGCCATGTCTTCTTGATGTATGTATGCTTAGTTTATCATATAAGGCTCTGTAGTGAGTGCATTGAGCTTGTAAACATGCCTACTTGTTATCAGATTTTGACATGCCATGTTACTGAATCTGTTAACGAAACTTTCAATATTGACATGGGTGTTACTATATTTTGTGAACCTTTTTGGCTTATGGTCACTAAAGGAATTTTGTTATATGCTTTGATTAGATTCATTCCATGCCTTTGTTTGCCATGATAAGTTCCTGTAACATGTTGTTTAATAGCTCTAAACATTGCAACCTGTTGTTATTTCTGCCAATGCCTGAAACTGTTATTAGTTGCAATCTTGCCATGTCATTTGAGCATGTTCTAGTCATTTCTGGAGATAGCTCAGTGCTCATGTTTTGTAATGCATTACCTGTACATCATGCCCATGCCTTTTTGTTATTATGTTGTGGGGCTGTAGCATGTTGTTTTGATGCTTGACAATATGCCTAGTTGCTGTTTTGGACAGCTTGTCCTTTAAACTTGTATAGGGTGTATGTGTTGAACCGTTGCTCCGTTTTGAGTGTGCTCTATATGAAACTTGCTTGTTTTGCATGTAGTTTCATATTATCATATTGGATCCTTGTTTTCAGGTGTTTGCTTGAGGTTTGTATGCATTTTGCATCAATGCCATGTTTAACTTGTTTTGCTCATATCTTCTAGGCCGTAGCTCGAATCTAATGAACTTTATATGTAACTTGCTAGAATCTCGTGTAGATCATCGTGGTGCATCTTAACTTGCTGTTTAACAACTTGAACTTAAGGTTTATCCAGATCTGGACTAATTTCGAAATTTGCATATGAGGACTTGGAATTGTTATATGATGTTCGGCCTCATTTAAACTTGCCTTGATGTGTTGTTCTTGTTTGCATCATCCCTTGCCATGAGTAGCTTCATGTAGCTTTGTCATGCATCATGCTTGGTTGTGCATCATGTCTTGTTCATGTGTGGAGTGTTTACTATGTTGTGTGCTTCTTCTTGTTAGTTCTGTTTCGTTGCGATCGTGAGGATTCGTTCGTCTCGCTTGGTTCCTTCATCCGTTCATCTTCTTCATGGACTCGTTCATCTTCTTCATGGATTCGTTCTTCTTCCTTGCGATTTCAGGCAAGATGACCGCTCCCTGGATCTCACTACTATCATTGCTATGCTAGTTGCCGTTCTTCGCTATCTTTGCGCTACCTATTACATTTATCAAGCCATCCCAAATTGCCATGTCACCTCTAACCTTTTACCCTTCCTAGCAAACCGTTGTTTGGCTATGTTACCGCTTCTCAGCCCCTCTTATAGCGTTGTTAGTTGCAGGTGAAGATGAAGTTTGTTCCTTGTTGGAACATGGAGATGTTGTTCCTTGTTGGAACATATTTTACTTGTTGGGATATCACAATATATCTTATTTAATTAATGCATCTATATACTTGGTAAAGGGTGGAAGGCTCGGCCTTATGCAGTGTTTTGTTCCTCTTGCCGCCTAGTTTCCGTCATATAAATTATTATGTTCCCGGATTTTTCGTCCTATGCATCGGGTGATTTAGGACCCCCTTGCGTTCGCTTTGAATAAGACTTTTCCAGCAAGGCCAACTTTGGTTTTACCATTTGCCTCCCACCACCTATATTTCCTTAGAGTAGTGTAAGGGTCATCTTTATTAGCCCCGGACTGATGCTTCTCTAAGTGCTGGCCGAACGAGCTACGAATACCTTAGAAGCAACGAGGGTTGGTTTTACTCGTAGTAGTCTCATCGGTGTTGCCCTGAGAGCAGAGATATATGCAGCTCTGTCAGGATTATCCAGGCGCATCAGGAGGTCTTGCTTGTTTTATTCTTGTGAAATGTCTTGTGGCGAGGATTCAGGAATCCCGGTCTTCCGGGAGAAGGTCTATTCCTTAGTTGATGTGAGCTTATCATGGGCTAAGTTGGACACCTAGAGGTTTGAACTTTCAAGCCGTGCCACTTGATTATGTGGCAGATGGGAATTTGTTAATGTCGGTTGTAGAAAACCGAAGTTGATCTCAAATTAAATACACCAACCCGTGTGCGTAAAGTGAGTGTCTCTTTCCGGTTGATCGAGGAGAACACGGTTTACAGTTATGTTGGCGTAAGTAGGAGTTCAGGATCACTTCTTGATCATTACTAGTTGTGACCGTTCCTTTGTTTCTCTTCGCTCTCATTTTTTATGTTAGCCATATATGTTATTCATGCCCTCACCTTACCCTTCCTTTCCCATTAAGCTTTGCTAGTCTTGTTACCCATGGTAATAGGATTCTGATCCTCGTGGCTCACAGTTTACTACACCACGATTCTGAGGTACAGGTTTGCGATGATCATGGCGTGAGGCGATGTTTGCTTGTATTGGAGTTCTTCTTCTTCTTCTTTGATCGGGGATAGGTTCGGTCGGCGACTGGCTATGAGTGGATGTCGTTTGAGTTTACATTTATGTTCATCATGGCGGATGTTGATCTTATATATGATGGTGATGTATTCTTGTGGCATTTGTGCCTTATGTATATCCTATATTATGTAATGTTGATGTAATGATATCCACACAGCGTTTCCAATATGCGGGTCTATCCTTGGTGGGACCTTGAGTTCCTTTGGATAGGAGTGCATGTTAAGTGTTCGGAACACTGCGTGGGCTGGCGCCCGCTGGCGCCCTCGGTTATCATAACTTGCGTCATGGGCACCTAGTACCCATTGATCTCTCCGCCTCCTCGCGAGCCGACTGCGAGCCGTGCGAGAAAGCTTCACAGCAAATCCACCCAGCGAGGCAGCGGAGGTCTTGAGCTTGTGTTGTTGATGAAGATGGGCGTCTTGGGCCACCTTGAAACCACGCCGCGAGCGAGCCGTCTGGGTACCCCGTTCCCGAAGCAGGCAGATCATCCACTGCCGAAGGCCGCCCGGGCCAGCAAAGTCCTCTTACGAGGGACAACGGCGCACGACAAGACCCTTCGGGCCACCGGCAAGGCCCTCACCAGCGCCAGATCCACTACCAGGCCGCACCAGCCGGTGTCCACCACCGTTCATCAGTTGCCAGCCCAACCAGTGGGCTGCGTGGCAACATCGCGACTCGAGGCCAACTCATCAAGCGCATGGCGGCATGCAGATCTTCGTGGGCTCCACCACCTGCGCCACCCGGTAGCCTACCTGCCTCGTGGCGCCGCGTAAATCACTAGCCAGGGCGTGTCGAAGCAGGAGGGCGGCGAGACGGGGCGAGCCTCGTCCCGTCCCGATAAAGCAAGGGACACCTAAGCTCATTAAATGCGTCTGTCACATGTCTGAGCAATAAGCTCAGCCTTTGTCATCTTTCAACCTCCTGTGTGCCCTTTATTGCAGCCCCTTCGACTATAAAAGGAGGCCCATGGCATCTTTGGAGAAGAGAGTCTCTTCAGAACCACACTCACCACAGCTAGTTGAGAGCTCAAGAACTCTCAAAATACACCCACCAAAAGCGGGACTAGGGTTTCACGCATCCTCATGGCCTGAACTGGGTAGGCGATCCTCGCTGGTTAATAATCCTGTTCTTCTTGCAACCCAGCGCCCGGCAACCATAGTAAGGTTCTTGTGATCCCATAGGTGTCATTCCTCGGGAGGCGAGGCCCGTCCCGTCCTTACTCCTCCTTGCCCGACGTGCCACAGCTAGCGGCATCTTGGCTCATGTGGGCAGGCAGGCAGCTGGTGGCAGTGGTGGAGCCTCCCAGATCTGCCGCCACCTAGGCCTTGATGAGTTAACTGGGGCATGCCCGTTGCTGAGTGCCGCCCAACTGGTTGGGCTGGCAGTGCATCTGCGATGGTGGAGACTTGGTTGGTGCGGAACTGTGGTAGCCTCTTTGGCGTCCTCGGTGAGGCCTTGCAAGGTGGCGGCAAGGTCTTGTCGTGGTCGCGTTATTGTCCCGCAAGGATCTTGCAAGTGCAATCAGCCTTCTTGGCAAGGATCTGAGGATCGTCGTCTTCTAATCCTCATACGATCTTGAGTGTTCCTTGTCTTCACAAAGATCTGCATGCCACCATGGAGGTGCCTCGAGCCCTGGCCGCGTGATCTTGGAGACCGTGGGCTCAAGGGTCTTCCTTTGTGTTAGTGTGGGGCGAGCTACTTACAAAGTCTTCGGGGAAACTGTTGAGGCTGCCTCGGCAAGGGTCTTGCCAGAACTTGCTTATCCCTCTGCTCTTTGTGGTCTTAGCCTTGGCGTTACTCTAGTTATCTTAGGCAGTCTTTTGTGGATCACCTCCTGTTGCCTTGCAGTGCGACCGTGGGCGCAGCTCAAGCTGCGATGCACGGTAAGGGTACAAAGTGCACCCTCCTTTTGTACACCAGCCAAAGCTCCAGAACTGAGCCGCATAAGCACCACCATGTTGTTGGGCCTGTCGGTTTCGTTCAGCGGACCCTTGAGTTCGAACTCTTTGGGGTGCAGCGGAATCTGCCTCTACCTCCTGCACCCCGCCGCCTCGCTAGGATCTAAACTCTGAAAGGAACAGCACAAGTGACACGGGGTTTATACTAGTCAGACCACCATTGTGGTGTAATACCCTACTCTAGTTTGTGGTGTGGTGGATTGCCTCTTGGGCTGATGTTGATGAACAATACAAGGAAGAACAGCCTCGTGAGGATCTGCTCTTGGTGGTCGATGAAGCTGCTAGGGGAGTTGATCGCCTCTCTCTATCTCTCTCGTTTGTTCTCTTGCTATCTTCCTTCTATCGTTCTCTTGCTATCTTTCTCTTCCTGTCGCTCCTTACTATGGTGGCTAGAATCTACTTATAATGGAGGCCTGGGCCTCTTCCCAAATATTAATGGGAAGGGACAACAATTAGCCATTTAAAGAGACATATGGTACACTTATCTGACTAAAGTTGGTCCTCGCTGTCAAAGGCTCTGGTGGTGGCCTTGGCTTGGCTCCTGACTTCCTTCACGCTGGACTCGTCTTGGTCTCGTTGCACGAAATGGGCGCTTTGCTTGATGCTCTCGCGCCTCCCTTGCACCAAAGGAGAAGGAGGACTGCAGCAGTGGCGCCCTTTGGCGCCTTAGTAAATCATCAAGTCATGGGCACCTCGTGAGTACCCGCCTGATCTCTCCGCCTCTCATGAGCCCGCCTGATGAGGCCGTGCTGAGAAGCTCCACAGTCGTCGCCCAGCAATCTCAGCCCCTCGAGGTCTTGGCTTCGTGTTGATGAAGATGGGCCGTGATCATTTGCTGATCCTTGAGCCGGAAGGCGAGTCTGGGACCCCGTTCGAGCAGTGTGATAACCCAGGCCCAAAGCGCGGACTTGGCTGAAGCGAGAGAAAGGCGAAGGGGCAAGTGCAAAGCGCTGAGGCCCTAACACCTGCGGACCTTGGGTGCGCGTGGCGGTTGATTGGGCGTGGGTGCCTCGGCAGCGTGGTCGATAATGGAGTTCGTACTAGGCTGCTTCCCTTACTTTCTCTGATTCTTGCTCAGATCCCTTTCTTGCGTCTCTCCTGCCTCCAAAATCTTGAGATCCTCAGCTGCCCGCCCTAGCAAGGCATGGCGCCTCGCGATTCCAACCCGGAGCTTGAAATGCAGCGCCTTACAGGACTTCCGTGTGAGCGTGTCGGGCCGAGCCTTGCCAGTGCGCCGGATGGCGGCGGCGCTTGAGGGCATCGGCAGAAGCGAAGGTGTTCAAGGCAACCTCCTCCCGAAGGCCAAGGAGCACCTTCCTCTGCTCTTTGTAAGTGCCATCGCCGTTGCGGTCGGTGCCTCCTTTTCGAGTTCTTCTTCTCCGTTCTCATTACAAGCTACAAGCTCACGCACCTCCACCCCAACCCGTTCTCCTCTGGCGATCTTCACCTACTATTGTGAGGCTCACGTTGGGGTGCAGCCCTCAGTGGCCCTGCTGCGCCACCATTTCTCCTCGGACCTCTCGTGGTGCCTCCTCTCTGCGTGTCTGCGAGCTTCGCCATCCAGTATCTCCATCGCCATTTGGCCGGGAAGAGGATTGAGGAGCTTGGGCAAGTGGGTCTTGGTGGATGTTGGCGCATCCACCCTCGTAATCTTGCCCACGGGCACCCCGCCACTCCGATGGCTGGTCTCGAGTGGGTTCGTGGATCCCAGTGAGGCGGATGTTGGTGAGGATGGACATGGATCAGAGCCCGGCTTGACATGGCCGGCAAGCTGGCAGCGTCGCTGGCGAGGAATTCTGGAGCACAGGTGGCTCAGCGTCGTCGAGTACCCACTTCGATGTGGAGGCCCAGCAGAAACCTGCGGTCTTGGCGATGAAGACCTGGCTGCGGTTCTCCAATCTTTGGTTAGGGGCCACTGGCGAGTTGGAGGCTCCTACACCCCTGTTCCTCCAGATGACTAGGGCGAGTAGTCGATCCGCCCGTCTTCAGCGAGGGCAGGCCCGTGCCAGCAGAGCTCGAGGAACGGTGGGCGTGTCCTCGGCGACTCAGCAGGAGAAGGGAGAAGGGGAGGCGGGAAGGGGCCCGACTCCGAGGCGACCGGCGGAGTCGGCGGCTCCCCCCCTGGCGCAAGTCCCGCGTTCTCCGCCTCTCACCGGCAGCAGGCAGCGAGATGATGATGAAACGAGGCTCAGGGGCTTGCCCCGATCGAAGAAGGGGACTGGGCTGGTCCCAGCAGTCTGCCCGGCATCGGCGATCCATGGTAGCCTCCTGCTCAGCTCCTTGAGGCTGATCCCGATGGCCGCTCTCGGGCTTCAAGTATGGCGGAGGTTGCTCGAGCTCATGGTGGCGACCGATAAGTGCTCGATTCCTGTCTTATTTCTTGTTTTGTCGTGAGGCTTGGCGTCTGTATCTCTTGGTTAGGCTGGCGCCAGCATGAGAAGATGAAGGGATCTCTTGAGGTTCCGTGCAGGGCAGCGCCTACGCCCTGAAGAAGGTGGCCGTGATGCAGGGCCTCTCTGCCAGTCATCCTCGTGAGGCCTGGTGGAGCAAGTGGTGGCGCAGCCCATATTAGCGACTCTGAGGTGTCAATGCACGATGCCACCGCCCGACTGTTGGGGCATGAGTCCCTCTCGAACACCGTGGTTCTGTGCCGTCCTCCTCCACCACCAACTGTTGTCTCTCGACTCCTCCTACCGTTCTGGATCGTGTTCTTTGTTGGACTGATTCTGGCAGAGATCTTCGAGCGCCAACCCTAAATCCGTGTCGGAGCTTGGATACAACCCATTTGGATTAGCTCGATGCTTTAATCCGAGCGTTGGTCCAGGCCTCGGCAACTTCTGACGAGGAAAGCAAGCTGTCCTTAGGTAGCTTCTGTGACGCCGCCTTAGAGTAGCAGGTCGAGGTCGCTGCAAAGCGCTAGGCGAGGCTGCGGGCCTACGGGACCAGCTTCATAAGGAGCCCTTAGCCGCCAAGAAGCGGGAGGAAGAGCATGAAGGCTCACGAGTGGCCGTCAAGGATCGGGACGTAAGCTCAAAGCACCGTGAATGCCTAGGCGTCTTTGGAGCAAGAGTTGGGCCGAGGAAGGTCGAGTTGGATGGCAAGGCACGGTCCTTGCCGATGATGTGGCCTTCTGAGATATGGAGGTGGCTCGCACCTTCTTGAGGAGCTTTATGATAATGGCAGGAGAGCCATTGGTGGCAGGAAGGCAGCCCCGCCAAGCTACTTCCTTTCTTTCACAGCGCTCTTGAGGATGTCGCCTTGGCCTTGCCTCTGGTGAGGCGGCGCGTCTTATCTTACTGCCTTGGCGGGTCCTCACCCACGTCTACCTTGCGATCAACGTCGACCTCGACAGCTGCTGGAGCAATGGCCAGCGAGCTTACCTGCTGCTTCTGCTGAAGCGTGCGGGCGATGCGAGCTGCTAGAGTTCGGGCCTTGACACCAAGCGAAAGCGAAGCGCTGCCAACCTGCGGCTCCAAAGTGAACCAGCTCATGCAGCTCCACGCCGACAAGTGACTCTGTTCGACTCACATTACGCTTCGATTCCTGCACATGTATCATGCCTCGGGGCGTTTAAACTGCATTTGGTGATGCAGTTATGGACTGTAATATTTTCTTTTGAATTCCTTGAAATTTGCGCCAACTTGCTTATGTTCTCGCCCGGCGAGCCATTACGCATACCTCGACGCCGTTAGCCCGACAAGAAACGGGGCGGGAACAAGGGTGAGGGCTATGTGACAAGTTAGGCTCACGAGTGTGATGCTCGAGAGTCCCCAGCAGCGCCACGAACAACAAGTAGGGAGGTGAGATGTGGGTGGATCTACCGTTCTCGTCTGCAGAGCGGCGCGCATACCTCAACCACCATTAGCCTTCCGGAACTAAGGGTGAGGGCTACGTGACCGGTTAGGCTCTGAGTCGCGATTCGAGTCCCCTTGGCTCAAACAACCCGTTGCCTTGGCTCCGCTTCGAGGAGGGACCTTGTGACAGATCAGGCCCGAGGGCTGTTGGGTGGCGTCGCTGGGCGTGACCAGGCGCCTTCTGCCAGCCCCAGCGGCACCTCAGGGGGCGTTCGCAGGCTGACCAGCTGGAGCTCTGGGCTCCTGAGGTTGATGCAGCCGGGGGCCACCCTCGGTTATTTATCACCGGCCAGCAGACATAGCTCTTACGTGTGTGTGGGCATAGCCGCTCCTCGGTAGTGTCGTCAATGGCGGAGACATGGTGCTTCACAGTGCGTGGGAGGGGCTCCCCTCGGGAGGGGCCAGGCGTCTTGACCACCTGACGACACGTGGCTGGCACGGTGAGGCTGACGATGTGTCTCTGGCACCCGTGACCCGGCAGGACTCGGGGCCCCTACCTCAAGGCGGGTTGCGCGGCTTGCTGAGCCTTATCTTGTGATGTGTTCCGCAGATTTGGTTAGATGCGGTGCTCGTCTCGGGTCCGGCCCTCGAGCTGGTCTCAGCCGTGTTGGTATGCCGGTCGTGATGCATGGACAAGGCGAAGGAGTGAGGCTGGAGAGCCGATGGGAGCCACGTCGTGATGCTCGAGTACCCCCTTTAGCGTGCAGCGGTGGCATGAGCGAAGAAAGGTGCCATGGTTGGCATCAAATAACAAGCATAATGGGTCGAACGCATGACCGAAATAAATGCAAGAGGATACATGCCGAGCACAGCCCAGCGACTTAGGGATGATGCTGCCGAAGAAACCCCAATATGGTAAGCTAGACAGGAAGTAAAGGATACGCGCGAGGGCGGACCCGCTGCAGGGAATAATGCAGCCACAGGCGCTCAGTGGAAATGAAACAGCGATGTCACTGGTAGCGTCGAAGATGAAAGGTTGTTGGTGCTGCAGACTCGGTGGGCTGCGGGGCCGATCCTCCACGAGCCCCAGGCCGGGGCGGGAGGCTCGGGGCGGCTGGTGGCTCCTGGACCATCTCCATCTCCGCTTTGGGCTGCGGGCTTGGCCTCTTGAGCTTCGGGATGCTCCTCATGAGGCGCTGATGCGTGGCAACAGCGTTAGAGCAAGCCGTGGAGCATCTGACGTGGCTGTGGAGTGGACCTTGGCGCCCCGAGAAGGGCGAGGCGCTCGTGAGAGCGTCGGTTGAGCCTGGTATATCATGCAGCCAGCAGCCCACCATCCTCCTGGATGGGGAGCCACACAGAGTGGCAGGGGCCACGCATGACTCACTCTTGCAGCTCTGAGCGTCTTCTTGACGAACTCCTGAGGGTTTGGCCCTCCTTGCCTTGATTCTTCTTAGAAACATGCTTGAAACCGCCTCCAGTGGTGCCCAGCGCCTCCTCGTGACCCACAAGGTCGGTGGCCCTCGAAGCCCGACCTGCAGGAGAGGCAGGCCGGCTTTCCTATCACGATAGAAGGAGGTTCCCCTTGGCGGTAGCGGACCTGCGGGGCCTGCCTCTGAGAGCCAGGCAGACGATGTCTTCTTCTTCTTGGGAGGCGGTCTGGGAAGCCTCCCCTTCCATGATCCAGTCCTCAGTGAGGCTGGAAGGCTCGCTCGAGGAAGCACACGTCTTTCTCTTGAGGCACCGTGATAGCTCCACCACTGGCATCTTGAGGACGTTGTAGCCGTGGTGGAGTTCTGACCATGAAACTTGCCAAGCGCTGGGTACCGAGGATGGCATTGTATGTTGAATGTGACGTCAGTCGATGAAGTCGATGGTGTTACATGGTCGCGTCTGAAAGGTGACGAGGCCGAACCTGCCCGATGTCGGGGCCGTGGAGCCGTCGGTGACCAGAGAAAGGCTTGGTCGGCTGGAGCTGATTGTGAGCGCGAAGATTGTTGAGCGTGTCCACGGACAGGACGTTGAGCCCGCCCGCCATCAATGAGGTCTTGGTGACTAACCGTTGCGATGATTGGAGCAGGCATGGCGGGAGGACTCGGCTGTGGCCGCACACTTGAGCTGATCGGTGAGCGTGATGGTGCACCGACCACTGAGGCGTGTGGTTTCGAGCTTAGGAGGACTGAATTCACTTCCGCAGGCGAACTGCTTGAAGATCGTTGAGAAGGCTGGGGCAGAGCTCGCCCGAGGATCTGACGATGTGTGGCGGCTACAAGCCCCAACCCCTCGTCGATGATGGTCTTCATTTCTCCTTAGCTGCGGTGGCGGAGGAGGAACCTCACGTTGCCTTGCGGGGCGATCCTGGGAGAGCTGATCCTCCGGCCTCCCTCGCTGAAGCGTCTTGCCGGCCCGATCCTTGCGAGGTTAGTCGCGCCATCAGCATAGCGCCCTCGATGCATATCTCTCCGTGTGAACCGCGACTTAGAGCATAACGCATTGAAAGCAATGTCATAAGTGAGGTAATCTTCCACAACCCATGTAATACATAAGGAAAGAGATACATAGTTGGCTTACAATATGCCACACACAATACATGAATAAAACATTACATCATGAGATACAATCAAGGTTCGACTACGGAACCAAAATAAAAGACTACCCCAAAGCTACACGGATCCCGATCGTCCCAACTGAGCTCCACTCTTGATCAACTGAAAAGAAATAACACAATGAACAAGATCTTCATCGAGCTCCTCCTTGAGCTCGGGTGCATCACACCGCAGTCTCATGGCACACCTGCAAACTGGTTTTGGAAATGTCACATGAGTCAGGGGACTCGGCAATCTCACACCCGAGATCAAGACTATTTAAGCAAGGTAGACAGTGTAGTGAGGTGGAGCTGCAGCAAGCGACTAGCATATATGGTGGCTAACATACATAAAGAAGCGAGAAGAGGAGGCAAAGCACGGTGAACAACTATGATCAAGTGATCTGAAAACTACTTCGTCAAACATAACTCCAACAGTGTTCACTTCCCGGACTCCGCCGAGAAGAGACCATCAGTTACACTGTGATTGGTGTATTTTAATTGAGATCCACTTTGGGTTTCTACAACGGACATTAACAAATTCCCATCGCCACATAACAGCAGACACGGCTTTGAAAGTTCAAAACCCTGCGGGTGTCCCAACAAGCCCATGATAAGCTCTCGCGATCAATGAAGAATAGACCTTCTCCCGGGAAGACCGATCAGTCGGAATCCGGCTACAAGACATTCACAGCAATAAAACAAGTCCGCAAGACCTCGGCGTCTGACACCTGATAGTAGCAGCGTATCTCGTCTCGAGCCCGCGACGGATAAGTGAAGCGTCTGAGAACCGGCGTAACCCAAGTTGCCAAGGATGGTCCATAGGTGCTCTAGTTTGGACCAGCAGCTTAGACAAGCACTGGCCCGAGGGGTAAATAAAGATGACCCTCGGGATCTTGCGACTCCCAAGGGAAAAAAGGCTAGTGAGGCAAATGTAAAACCAATGTTGGGCCTTCTTGGAAAAGTCTTATTCAAGCGAACTGTCAGGGGTCCCATAAATCACCCGACAGCGAGGGCCATAAAAATCCGGAACATAACACCGATATAGCGGAAACTAGAAGCGGTGAGACAAAACACGGGCATAAGGCAGACCTTCCACCCTTTACCAAGTATATAGATGCATTAATTAAATAAGATATATTGTGATATCCCAACAAGTAAACATGTTCAACAAGAACAACATCTCCATGTTCAACAAGGAACAAACTTCATCTTCTGCAACTAACAACGCTATAAGAGGCTGAGCAAAGCGGTAACATAGCCAAACAACGGTTTGCTAGGAAAGGATGGTTAGGGACTTGACATGGCAATATGGGCATGATATAGCAAGTGGTAGGCATCGTAGCATAGGCATAGCAAAGAAGCGAGCATCTAGCAAGCAAAGATAGAAGTGATTTGAGGTATGGTCATCTTGCAAATCCATAAGGAAGATCAAGTCCATGAAGAGGACAAGCGGGTGAAGTCGAGCGAATCCTCACAACTCCGGAACGAACCCGAAGCTAACGAGAGAAGCAAACCGGGAAAGAAGCAAACAACATAGTAAACACACAATCACCATGGCATGATGCACAAACAAATATGATGCATGTCGGTTTAATGAGGCATGGCATGGCAATATGCACAAACAACACTACAAGTTAAGTGGAGCTCAATATACAGAGTTGCATATTGACGGCTCTCTAACACTTATTTAGTTCTCTCTCGGTTAGGTACTCAACAATATTAAATGTTGTTAAACATGGCAAGAGGTGGAGCATAATTAAACTAGCTATTTAGGCAAGTTTAAATGAGGCGGAAATAAAAACAACAATTCAGGAAAATCCTCATGAGCAATATTTTAGATTCAGTACTGTTCTGCCCTAAACACAATTTTAGAGTTGTTAAACAGCAACATAAAGTGGACCATGTTAATCTAGGCTTTTTCACCCCATTTACATATAAAGAACATTTAATTCCGAGTTACGGTTATTTAGTTATGAATTAAAACATTTTAACATGGCATATTAGCAAATCAATGCAAACATCAATTTAAACATTTTAACATGGATGAAAATGGCATATAATTAATCTACACGAAATTCTCAGCAATTTACATGTTTAAACCATTTTAATCCGATGCAGGTTAATGAGTTATTAAATGCATGAACCTAGGGACAATTACATAAACAACTATTCTGGAAATTAGCTAAATTAATGATATGAAAAAAACAACATGGGCGAATCTGGCGGATGGAGCCAGCAGAGAGAGGGGCTGGGGAAAGCTCACCACAGGCCAAGGCCCAGTCGGTGGAAGCAGGGAGAAGCAACCATTTGGGCCTCGAAGGGCCGTGTGACTGGGCCAAGGAAGGCCAGGGCCATAGCAAAGGGCTCGTCCCGACCTTGCACGAGAGCCAGGCGAGGCATGGCGGCGGAGGAAGGAGGTGCTCAGCCGAGGCGGAGGAGGCCATGGGGCGGCCCGGCGGATCAGGCCGGATCTGAACCCAGCAGTGGCTCCGTTCCGTGACAGCGAGCCCAGGCGTGACAGGACCTCAAAGTGGCGAGGACCTCTGAGGAAAGGAGAGAGAGGAAGCTCAGGATGAGAGAGGCAAGAAGCAGAGGAGGGAGAGGGGCGGGACCGTCAGAGGTGAGGCCCGGGCTCCAGCCTGGCCGAGCCACTGATGCATGGCCAATGAGCGGCGTGGCCGGCTCAGGGCAGCTCGGGGAGGGGCAGCGCTCGAGAGCAGAGCAGTAGGCCTCGAGCGAGATGGGCAGCGGGCCCGATGGGCCAGGCGAACTGGCCAGGAGTGGGCTGTGAGGGGAAGGCGGTGGCCAGCGGGGGGAGAGGTGGAGGAGGCAATGGAGAAATGGAGGGAGGTTGGTTAGTAGCCTTGGCTCGAGGAGGGAGTGTTCTTTGCCAAAATGGAAGGGGGCTTCCATTTATAGAGTGAGGCTAGGGTTTGAGGGTTAGGAGGGGTTGGGACCTTGGATCGCGATCGGCGGCTCGGACAGAGAAACTAGGTGGGCTGCAGGTGGGCTGTGGCGAGAGGTGCGGACTGATAGGAGAGAGGAAAATGGCCGGCACGATTGGAGACGAAACATCCGGCGAATATACCGACTACGATGCGCTATGATCATGGTTGGGCTATCAGATGGACTCGAATCTGCGAGAAACTTGGCGGGCGGCCTGTCTACACTATAATAAGACCGCACGACAAGTTGCAACCCATTGAGAACATTATTATGCTAATAAAATAATATTTCGGAGGTGCAGGAGCGTCTGATGTATCGGACTCGGAGCGGACAGCGGAGAAAGCCGGCGGAACACGAGCGGATGCAAGTTTTGAAAAACATGCGGATGAAATCAGATGATGACATGAGATGAGATGCATAACAAAGAACAAAATGCAAAACAACAGATAAAACCCAACCACGAAGGAAAAATAAATCACATCTCGGAAAGGGCAAGAGAGATTCTGAATATGGAAAGTTGTATCGGGTGTTACAACACTCCACCACTCGAGGAATCGTCCGAGATCTAGGATGGCCGGAGAGAAAAGGAGAAGATGAGAGGTAAAACTAAGTTGCTTCTTTGACAAGCAGGTGAAACCAAAGAACCTTGAGAGGTTGAGCAAAATGAAAGAAAGAACACGAAGATGAACAAGGTTGAAAACAAACCGTTAGAAAAAGAGGAACAAGGAACATTACGATAACTTGAAGGTTGAAAAGGCATGAATCAAGAGTTTAATGGACAAGATAGAATTGAAACCACTCCGTTTAAAACAAGATGAGAGGAAGAATTGGGCAGCACTCGATTGAACATGGAAGGAATATAACATGAACTTGAGAAGATGGGATGATACTTGATGAAATCAACAACATCACCTCGGAACTATTGAAAAAAAAAGGCACAAGGGGTACGAAAAATTTCAGACAGCTCTCCGGTTGAGGAAGCAGGCAAAAACTTGATAAGATGAGAGAACTCGAATGAAAACATGACACTCCGGTTAAATGGATAAGCAAGAAAAAGAACATGAACTTGACAAAAGAAAGATGATGGGTCGAAGAGTGCAACATCACAATGCCTCGGAAGAAAATTGAAGATAGGTCGTTGGAATAAAGGAATGGAGAAAATGGCAACTTCTACCACAAATGGGTTTGGAAAGCACCCTTGCAAGAAGAATTGAGCGGAGTTGTTGGAAAACCAACAACGAAATGAATAAACTTAGTGGGCTTATGGAAACATCTCCACATTATGAGGTGAGCACTACCATGAGGAAACAAGCGATTGGATTGATATCAACAAGGAGACAAAAAACTTATTTCACGGGAGGACAAATGAAGAACTTGGGTCATTTATAAGCACCATAAGCAACAATCCTTAGAAAAGCTTTAGGTGAAATATAGCCCAAGACAACTTCAATGAAGAGATTGATGGATTTAAAATACCTCATTCTTGGCAACATGTGAAACATGAAACATGAACTCAAATTATAGAATGACATAACACCTCAAATGATAAGGTGAGCAATTGCACTTGAAATGCAAGAAGAAGAATGCTTGAACTCCTCAAAACAAAACATGTGTTGAGCACCATGTTCAATTTTGAAGTATAATTGGCGGATCATAACTCGAAGAAATCTTAAGACCAATTAATAAAAAGAATCCTTGACGAACCATCATGTAGAGCCTCCATGAAGAACTCCGGTAAACAAAGGATGATAAAAGAAAGAAGTTGACAACACAGGTGAAGCCTTGCGGTGATAAGATGAAGCTTTGAAATGATATAGCAAGAAAAGTTGGAACTCCGGAAAGAAAAGATGAAGCATCTCGTGCGAAATGTGATATGATGAACAAACTCCGGAAGAAGAGATGAACCACTAGGGCGAAATTGATACCATTACGAACTCCGGAAGAATGAATCAATCACTTGGATGAAACAAGAACAAGAATTATGTTATCGTATCCTTCACCAATTTAGATTGATGACAAGCAGCGGATTTGGCATACTACTTATTCCGTAGAAAAGATTAAGATAGATATGGCGCAAACTTGGAAGGTCTTCAGCGAACCACGGTAGGATTGGAAAGAAACGAATGATTTGATATGATAGCGAAGGAGAGAACTCTTGAACGAACCACCATAATAATTGAGAATGAGCGTAGCAAAGGCACAATTCACGGGAAGAATTGTAAAACGAATAAAGATGCTTGACAAAATTTAGATACATTAGAGCGAAGAGATCATGAACTGATTAGAGGATATTTGACGATGCACGGTGAGATTTGGAAAACGAGTTGAGCGCTTGAATGAATAATTCTGAGATGATGGGCTCAGAAGAATCAAACTGAAAAGACTCTGAAATGCTAAATTGGGCTAAAAATTCTCACAATCAAAACAATTATGAGGATGTACGAAGCTAGAACCATGAATCTTGAAGAGAAAAAAGCGAGATTAAGAGAAACTCTTCTTGGTCTTCAAAATTCGAGAATAATGACGAGAACATCACCATGAATTATTGAAGCACTCCGGAATGAAAATTAGGAAGTTGAACCAACAATGAAAATAATTTGGAAGATCTTGGAAAACCAAGGCGATGATAATTCATTCTTCGTCAAACTTTGCAAAGAATTTGAGAATAACTCCCAAAAATTAGAAAAGTCGGAGTAAGATCCTAGGAAAAGACACATGGGTTAGGGCCCACTCAAAGAACCACCGTTGAACAATTGTTTGAAATAGATATTGCACGGTAGAGTAAAATGGCTTGAATGAGTTAGCATCCTCAAAAGAACTTGAGTGAATTGAGAATGGAAACTAGAATCTTCGAGATATCTTCAACACTCCGAACAATTGAATAGCGAAGTGGATGATTAGGAAATACACCGGCATGAAAGCATTGTGAAAAGAGAAAGGGATAAGATGAACACGAAAACTTGACTTACATCCACGGAGAAGATTAGAATGGAACAATGATAGTTAAAAGCTTTAGCGTCTTCATGAGAAATCACGGATAAAACATTGAGCAAAGAATGAAGAAACTTCACTCAATAAAAATGGATACTTGATTAAGAAATCGAGCCTTGAAGAAAAAAAGGGTGGGAGGCGGAAATCAAAACAACTAGGTGGGATAAAGCGAACACCGTTGAGAAAAAAGCTTAGAATTGATCTTGCGAGATGTTGGAATGATCGGATTCACTTAAAGAAACACGCGGTTGGAAAAAATTAACATGACAAGCTCGGTGATCAAGAAGGATTAGTATTCACATAGCAATATGAGAACACCAATTGGAAAGGTATGGAATCCACACGGGAACAACTCGAATACCACAAAAAACAAAACAAAACAAAGTTGGCTTCAAGAAGGCGGAACAAACACATGATAGAATTTACGCCCAAAGTGTTGTGGTGGGGCCCACGGACCTGACGTATAGGGGCGTCACGAATGACAAACAACGTCCCGAATCAGCATAGCCAAGGATTCTTTAAGGCGTCTCGCGACCACTGTAATCGGCCGTGAATGGGCGGACCACTGAGCGTTGAACCCCAATCTCAAATCATACATATCGGAAAGAATATCCTTAAGCTACTAGAATTCCCACCTATAAACTCCGAAACTTTCTGGTTATGCAATCAGGTGTTGGGGATCTGAGGGACACAAAATATATCACCCAAACTAACAATACCTAGATCCATGTATCCATCCGTCAACACATAACCAAGAAATCCTCGGAAATCGTGTACCTCGACCTTGAAAAACATCCGTTATACAAGTCATGGCAATACTCCCTTTTCATACAATCTGGGCTATCAGGGTTATCTCACCAACAACTGCACAAAAGAGATTTGATGTCGGCAAAACTCGGGTATTCGAGCTGCAGCGATAAAATTGTGGCGACAACACCTGGAGCTCAACTCCGGGACACTGCCACAACCCCTAAATGTCGGGAGGCACCAAGAACAATGTTCTCGTCACAAAACCATGGACGATTCAAAGATACCCACGTGATCCTAAAAAAATTTTTAGTGAAATTTGAGAGAAAGAGTCAAAACTCCGTCGGGATACCTCACCGAGGACGAAGGTGGGGGTAAAAAATCCTACTCTCCGATATATATAATCCTAAGACTCAAAACATTTTCCATTCTAGACTCAACAACGACAAACAATCAAGTAGGGGCTCCTAAGTGGGAAGGCTCGATACCAACATAGCGCCCTCGATGCGGCTATATCTCCCGTGTGAAGCCGACTTAGAGCATAACGCATTGAAAGCAATGTGCAAGTGAGGTAATCTTCACACAACCCATGTAATACATAAGGAAAAGAGATACATAGTTGGCTTACAATTGCCACTTCACACAATACATGAATAAAACATTACATCATCGAGATACAATCAAGGTTGACTCGGACCAAAATAAAGAAGACTACCCAAAGCTACAGATCCCGATCGTCCCAACTGGGCTCCCTCTTGATGGCAAAGAAATAACACAATGAACAAGATCTTCATGAGCTCCTCCTTGAGCTCGGGTGCATCACCTGCAGGTCTCATCGGCACGCAAACTGGTTTTGGAAGTATCCATGAGTCAGGGACTCGCAATCTCACCCACGAGATCAAGACTATTTAAGCAAAAGGTAGGACGGTGTAGTGAGGTGGAGCTGCAAGCGACTAGCATATATGATGGCTAACATAAAAAGAAGAGAAGAGGAGGCAAAGCCGGTGAACAACTATGATCAAGAAGTGATCCGAAAACTACTTCGTCAAGCATAACTCCAACACGTGTTCACTTCCGGACTCCCAGAAGAGACCATCCAGTTACCCGGTTGGTGTATTTTAATTAAGATCCAACTTTGGGTTTTCTACACGGACATTAACAAATTCCCATCGCCACATAACATGAGCACGGCTTTGAAAGTTCAAAACCTGGGTGTCCCAACAACCCATGATAAGCTCTCGCGATCAACGAAGAATAGACCTTCTCCCGGGAAGACCGATCAGTCTCGGAATCCGGCTACAAGACATTCACAGCAATAAAACAAGTCCAGCAAGACCTCCGTCAAACCTGATAGTAGCGGGCTATCTCGTCTCGAGCCCACCCGGGGATAAAATTG
>JAHIAM010000730.1:0-50479 GCA_021605205.1 Aegilops longissima
TACGCCACTGTCAAAGAGAAAAGAAGAGTTGTTGGAGAAGAGATGGCCCGGCTCCTCGCGGCGGTTTCATCATGGAAGTGTTCTTTCCATAGTGGTTAGCGAACCGGTCTTGGTACTAAAGAAGAACAAGCGATTGCGAATGTGTATTGACTACACAAGCCTCAACAAAGCTTGCCCCAAGGACCCGTTCACTTTGAGAATTGATCGGTGATAGACTCCACGGCGGATCACGGTAGCTGTTAAGCTTCTTAGATGCATACTCGAGGATATCACGGATCAAGCTGAACCGGCCGACAGATTGAAGACCGCCTTCATCAAGCCGTTTGGAGCCTTACCTGCGACCATGACGTTCGGCTTGAGGAATGCGGCGCCACCTTTCAGCGTTGCATGCGAAGTGCCTCCTCAAGCAGCTCGGCGAGAAAGCATGCGTTCACGTGGATGGCGTGGTGGTGAAGAGAGAAGCGAGAGCGTTGTTGGAAGACCTCAAGGAGACCTTTGAAAATCTGCGCCCGATTCGGATCAAGCTCAACCCGAAGTCGTCTTGAATTACCGGCCGGCCAGCTCCTTGGTTTCCTGGTCTCGAGCAGCGGCATAGAGTGCAACCCGTGAAGATCAAAGGCAATCGAAAATTGGAAGTACCCGCCGACTGCTAGATATGCAGAAGTTCACATTTGTTGGCGTCCATCGGCCCGATTCATCGACCCGGCTGGGCGAAAGCTCTTCCTCTGTACCAGCTCATGAAAGACCACCTTCTTCAAATGGAAATCAAAGCGCGAATGAAGCTTTTCTCTAGTTGAACAAAATGCTGACTACTCCCCGGTCTTTGGCGGCTCCGACTCCAAAGAGCCCATGCTCCTCATATATTGCCGCCACCAATGAGGTAGTCAACCACCGATCATTGTAGTTGAAGCGCAAGGAGGAAGGCAAAGGCGCTACCTGTCGAAGACGGTATATTACACGGCGAAATCTGCCGACCTCCAAGCAGAACTACCCCCACTACGGAAAGATGTATTTACGTGCACTTTGCCGCCAAGAAGTTGAAGCCTTACTTTCAAGAGCATCCAATCACCGTGGTTTACGGCCCCACTAGCAGAGATCGCCGGGCCGAGATGCTTGGCGAGTAGCCAAATGGGCCATAGAGTTGGCCCCCTACCATCTATTACCAGCCCGCACCGCCATCAAGTCACAAGCAACGCGCGACTTCCTCGTCGGTGGGCGAGACCGATACTGCCGCGTGCCCGACTCCACCATTGGCGGATGCGCCGATGGCTCAAGATGCGCACCGGCTTGCGAGCAGCGTGGTCCTCACTTCCCCAAAGAGACAAGCTCAATCTGCGCTGCAGATCCATTCGCCGCCTCCAACAATGTGGCGAATCACGAGGCGCTCATTCCACAGACTCCGGCTTGCCAAAAGCTTGGCATTCGCGGATCCTGTGTTATGGCGACTCCGACTTGGTGGTCCACAGTCATCCGCGGCGGGGCGTAAAGATGCAAACATGGCGAGCTACCGTTTCCTAGTATAGCGCTGAGTGGATATTTTGAGGTGCGAGTTCCTCCGCGTGCCAAGCGACAACGACCAGCAGATACCACAGCAGAATCGGCTGCACCCGCCGAGCAATACCATCGGCGTCGCCCTTGGCCGCCTCCTCAAGCCATCGGTCAAGCCGTCACGAATCAGACTCCATTTTTGTGCGGCTCCCCCTGAAGAAGTCGGATCCAACTCCAAAGCCTCGTGAGACATCACAAAATTCCGGCGGACAGCCCCAAAACGCCCTTGATCGAAGCGCCCGGGGACTTCAGAACCCGGCCCGGGGACTGCGGTGACCATTGCAAAGACTCCAGTACTCGGCCCAGGGACTCGCTGAGTCGGCCGGGGACTTCTTCAACCAGCAAGCTGCTGCGGACTCAACCCGCCGCCTCGGCCAGTCGCCCTTGTCCAAGTAGCGATCTGGCGATCGAAGAAATAGCAGCACCCTCATGGGCCCAGCCCATCCGAAGTTCTTAGTAGCGGAGAGCTACCAACCGATGAGACCTTGGCTCGGCAAATTACAGCGCCGGCGGCAGCCTACTATAGTCAATAGAGGCTGGTCGGGCACAGCGTCCTTGGTGTCTACCGGCATTGCGTCGAGCGAGAGCAAGGCCAAGCAATTCTCGAAGACATCCATAAGGCGAGTCACGGCCATCATGCAGCCTCAAGAGCACTGCGTCGCCAAAGCCTTCGACACGGTTTCTTACGGCGACTGCCTAGAAGAGGCCAAGGAATTAGTTCAAAAATGCAAGGGGTGTCGGTGTTCCGCTCCAAGCCGTTTCAGCCCAACCGCACTCAAGACTATCCCCATCGCTTGGCCCTTTGCTGTTTGGGGCCTGGACATGGTGGGACCATTCAAAAGCGGCGCAGCGGCCTAACTCACTTACTTGTCGTGGTGGACAAGTTCACTAAGTGGATAGAAGCAAAACCCATCAAAGTTGAATGGTCCCTCTTGCGGTGACTTTCATCGCGGCATCACGACTCGATGCGGCGTACCACAACATCATCACCGACAATGGCACAAATTTTTGCCAAAGCGCCCAGCCCGTTCTCGCTGACGCAAGGCATCCGTGGACTTAGCGTCCGTTTCCCATCCATGATCAAGCGGCCAGGTGGAGCGAGCAAACGGCCTCATCCTGTTTGGCATCAAGCCTCGACTGGTCGAACCATTGGAGCGTTCGGTCACTGCTGGCTTGAGGAGTTGCCAGCCGTCCTCTGGAGTCTGCGCACGACTCCAAACAAGTCAACTGGCTTCACACCCTTCTTCCTCGTCTCTACGGTGCGAAGCCGTCATCCCAGCGGATATGAGTTCGACTCCCGCGAGTCACCATGTACACCGAAGAGGAGCGGAAAAAGCCGTCAAGGCGGCGTCGATCTGCTGGAAGAGGGCCGGCTGTTGAGGCGTTGGCTGCGATCTCGGCACCACCCTCCCTTGGCGCCTCGCGATCAGCCTCGATAAACTTGATTGGCCGCTGCGTGTGGCGGGGAAGAAATCTGCCAGAAGAAGAAAGCGAGTCGGAAAAACGAGTCGGCTGACCCATGGTCGGCGACCCAAAAGAAAAAGTAAAAGCAAACTCACCATCGATGATGTCCTCGATTTCATGGAGGCGGAGGTCGCTGGCGCTTCTTTGTCGGTCCGGGGAGCGCTTCGCTCTCAAACTTCGGCAGGAGTCACGGATGGCGTCGCCCTCATTTCGCGGAACCGCTGGGCGTCCGGGGCGCGCCGTGTTCAGCGGGCCCGTGCCACCTCTCGCACCCACCCAATGGGCGCGGCGCTTATCGCCTCGGCGTCTGGAATGACCGAGCTAAGCGGGCCGATCTCTCAAAGGGGCGGCGCGAATTTGCCTTCTCAAGATGGCGTCGCTGGTGGCGACTTGAAAAGCAACCGCACGGCCTGCGTCGTCGATCGGTAACGCAGGTAGAGTCCGTCGGCTGTTGCCTCGCGCTCTCGGACCACAGTGGAAGCGGCGGGGTGCTGCAACCCGTGCCCAGCACAGGAGGCCTCGCCGCCTTCCCTCTCGCGACAGGGACCTCACCGCCCGACTCCCTCCGTCTGCCCGTGAACTCCGGCGGCGGCGCGAGCTCAGCGGGGTGGCGAGTAGCTCCGGCCCAGGAGCGCGGCCTCCTCGGCTCGCTTCTTGGCTGCAGCGGCTTGACCTCCTCCGGCTTCTTACAGGCGGAAGCCGCCGCCTTCTCAACCTCCGCCTTCTCGAGGCCAGGCGGCCTCCTCCTCGTCACGCTTCTCCTGCGCATTCCGCTCCGTCGCCTCCCGGGCTGGCGCGAGATCAATCCGCCAAGTATTGGCGGGCGTCTCTACCGACCCCATGACCGGCGGCGGCGACCCTCTCAAGGTGAGGGGCCACGATGAGAAAAAGACATGTAAAGACTTGGGCAGACGGACCAGAAGAAAACAAGACAAAACAAAAGTACTTACGGAGACCAGCGGCGGCTTCTTCACTTCCTTCAGAAGCGGTTAGCCTTGCGACCGCCTCTTCTCATTGGGTGCGGCTGGCCGCCCCTGAATTTCTTCGCCGGCCGCTGGCAGGCTCGGCCCGACCCGCGCTTCTTCGCACCGCCTCGACCACCCAAAGCGGCGGAGAACTCAGCGCTGGATGGCCGGCTTTACATTGGCGGCGGACGACTTCCCTTTCACCGTCGTTGTCGGTCGATCGGCGAAGGTTGCGAAGGCTGAAATCGCCGGCCCTCCTCCTCCTCGGCGTCGGTCTCCATCGCCGCCACCCCCAAGTCTGGGTCGTCGGCCGCTCTCCGCCCGGTCGGGGCGATTCACGAGCCGGCCCATGGTGCGGCCGAGGCCTGCATGAGGTTCGTCGGAAAAGACCAAAGAAAATCAGAGGCGGATTAATTTGAAGAAGGAAACAAAAAGCAAGAGATGACTTACCACAGGCGGGGGTTGGCCTTGATGCGGCTCCTTGCCGAACTGCCATTCCTCCGTGAGGCTGCAGTTGCTAGGAAGTTCACCGTGTCCACCACCTCCACGTGGGGCATGTCTTGAACCACAGCCATTTGGGGTCCAGTGACGCTCATCGGCAGATCGGATGAGGTCGGCCTGGAGGAAGGACTCGGCGCGCCATGAAGGCGGCCAGCAAGTCGGCTTGATCAAGCCCTCCAGCTGCGTCGGCACTTTCGGAGCAGCGGCAGGCGGCGGTGCTGCGAAGTCGGCGTCTGGCCCGATGGGACCAGCTGAAGTCGCCCGCCAACTCGCCCGGCCACGTAAAGGCGGCAAGTTGACCCGATCGCCCTCAAAGGCGGCGTTCTTAACGAGAAATGCGTGCGCTGCGTCTTCACCGACTTGATGAGTGGGATGGCAGGAAGGGTTCTGCGGCTTTTCGCCTCCTCATTGCGATGAGCGTGCGCCAAGGCGGCCCGCAGCGGCGGCGTGGGTTCGAGCTTGGCTTGGAAGAACTCCCCACAGCTCGATGGTGGGGAGAAGCGCCAAGAAAGCCGCCGCACAAGGATCTGGCGCCAGCAACACCACCGTGTTTGGGTGAGGTGGTGCGGCTGGAGCCCGTGGAACTCCAGGAACGCGCGGAAGAAGCCGCTCGCCGGCAGCCCCAGCCCTCGCATGAGGTGCGAGCGGAATATGACCCGCTCGCCCTCCTCCGGCGCCGGCGTTATTTCGCCCGCCCGCGCGGTGCGGGTCCACACTAGGTTGGTGCCGGGGATGCGGCGCGTCTGGCGGAGAAACTTGATGATGTCGTTGTCGACAATGGAGCCATCCCACACGCCGGAGCGCGTGGCGGGAAAGCAGCGGCGAGGAGGAGCTCATCTCCGCGGCCTTGGCGTGGTTGGGCGTGAAGCAAGGAAGAAGACGAAGCAAGAAGGAGAGGCGAGAGAGGCGGGGAGAGTGGAGTGCGCGTGCGTGCGCCCCCCTCCTCCCGCCTACTTATAAGCGCCTAGGGCGAGAAGCGAGGCGGGCGTGGGATTGCGCACCCATGCCCCCACGCCCCCGATTAAACCCACGGCGTTCTGCGTGCGATAACGGCGTGAAAGCTCTTTCCTTCGCATAGCGCAATGGATCCGCCGGTGCGCGCCGAGCGCGGTAGTGGCGAGCCCGCTGACGAACTGTCTGATCACGTCGCGTGGCGGGCAGATGGCCTTACCGGCGTGGCGTCACGTGGCGGGCCCGCAATGGGCAGCTGCACGGAAGCTTATCGAGAGCGCTGCTGGATCCCCCACGACCTTGAAACCTTTAAGGGCAAAGCGGCTTCTGCAAGGCCGACTCCAGCTAGTCGGCTCAAGAGAGCAGCGGCGAGGCAATTCTTCCATTAGAGGATGAAACTGTTGAGGCTCCTCGACATGTTGCCCTCGGCGCCTCACCGGCCGGGGACTACTGCCGGAGTAATGGGCCCAGGTAGGCAAACCCGAGCCTGGACCTTTCAAAACATCGGGGCAGGCTGCCCCTCAAGACCCCAAGGCGAAGAGCGCCTTGAGAGGTGGCGACGAGCCGCCGACCTGCCTCCCAGCCGAGTCGAGGCGGCCTCAAGACAAGCCGACTCCAAGCCAGCGACTTCCGGTGAAGCCGGCTCACGGGGAGTCGGCGGCGACTCAACCGCCTCCCTGCGATGCAACTATCTTGGCCAGGGGCGGGATGGGGCGCCTCGCAGCCCCACCCCTGCCCGTTCATAAGGACAAGCATAGCCCACAGGCGCCCGTCTTGACGGAGATCTCCGTCCGTGGCGGCAACTTGTTCACGCCCGGCCACAGCGTCAGCCCCGTGGGCAGATTCCTGTACCCGATGGCTTGTCTATCTGACCGAAGGCGGCGGGACCCGCTGTCGGCGGGAGTCGAAAACGGCGAGCGCCCAAAGCCGGACCGCGGGAGTCGGCCTCAGAAGTCGGCCGGCCCTCTCACGGGCCCCATGCACCATTAACGAGACAAGATAGGGAATGGCAATAGTGATCGCCCGCCCGGCGGGCTGCTGTTGCCATGACCCCACGACAAGCTTCGCGTCATTAGAAGCGACTCTGATAACCCGCAGCCCGGCAAGACCGCCCTTGGCGGACAAGGGTTGTCGGCCCCATGCTGGACCGTCGGCGGGCCCCGAAGTCGGCGGAGAAGGCGGCGACTTAAGAGGCGACGGTGGGACCTGCGCCCAACGGATTACCATTGTACCCCGGGGTAGGCCTATATAAACCCCGGGGCACCCATGCAAAGGTTGGAACCTAGTAGTTTGACACACACATAGAGGGAAGAGAGGAGCTAGCCGTGCCCTTCTCCTTCCTCACCCGAACAGCTCAAGGAGCAACCTTGTACTCACTTTGCCATAGTGATCATGCGGAGACCCTTGAGCAGCGATGGGGTGTTATCTCCCGGAGAGCCCTGAGGCTGGGTAAGATTCTTGGCGTGCATGCCTTCGCCTCATCCCGTTTCCAGGCACCGGCGGCGTTCTACTCGCCCCCTCCATGATAAGCCATCCTTTGGCATATGTCGCACCCAACCCCCGACACTACTAGTACATACTCCAAACACTGATGTATATATACGTATTTTAGAGTGTACATTCACTCATTTTGCTCCGTATGTAGTAGCACTCTCCCTCGCCCCTCGACCCTCGCCCACGTGGTGGACGTGCAGCAATTCATTCGATCTCATATAGCCAGAACGATATATACAACACTACCATTATTGCTCGACTTCCCGAAGAGGCGAAGAGCCAATCGCAAGGTTAATATTTTGGAGATGCCAAGCGCAAGGTTATAGGAGAACGAGTAGTAGGTGTCGCGTCATTTATAAATATATATTTTTTCTTCATGCTTACGTCGCAATATGATAGGTTCATATGGAGAGAAAAGGAAACCGCTCCACTATATACATAGTCGACGGGCCAGCCTACACGGTTGCTTGCTGGGGTTGCTCTCTTCACACTCTCTCGCACAAAGCGATTGTGGCCACATCTCTAACATCCGGCGGATCACGTCCGCTTGGGGAAGGGGTGGATGCTTAGTGTAGATGCGGTGTCATGCCGCCGAGCGAAAACCACCGTCGGCACGTTCGATCAGGGGTCCCGCCGTTCTCTATCACAAAGCGGTGAGGTTGCCTTCGTCCCTTGCTCCTTTGCTGCGACATGGGCAGTTGCTGCCTCCGCCGCCCTCCTCAAGGTCGAGCTCGTCCCTCGGTACAACTCCCTTTACAGCGGTTTGCACCTGCTCCAGCTGCCCACATCACTCCCTGTGGATATTTCTCTACTTCTTTGCCCCGCACATACCCGATACCTCTACTGGCTTCTGCGTACTGTATTTGTGATGAGTTTATGTATCATCAACTAGTCCTAGTAATCTTATTCTAATCACGCTTCTTCAATTTCTTTGCCACATGGATGCTCATCTCGATTTTGGTGAAACTGCACAAAATGATCCGATGGTCAAAAGGTTGCAAACTTCATTTATTAGGAAGCTCGAACGTTGCCAGCAAATTGAAGCCTGGTCAGGATTCACGGTTCAAGGGCTAGGGACTGCATGGATCGTTTTTTTCTTTAGCTGCCTCTGTTCCAAAATAAGTGTCAACTTTAGTAGTAGTACAACTTTGTACTAAAGTTTGCACAAAGTTGAGACACTTATTTTGGAGCGGAGGAGTACATATTTGCTATGATCTCGTCAATCATTGAGATGCAATAGCATGCATGTTAGTCTCCTTTGTATTTGATGAAATGTTGCAACGGGCAACCTTGGACGGAAGATACATGTAACAGAGCTGGAAGCTTCATAGCATTGTACAAATTTATCTCGCTGATAAATTACAATGCGTACTAGTACTATACTAGTACTTCCTCCGTTCCTAAATATAAGTCTTTGTAGAGATTTCACCATTAACCACATGCGGATGTATATAGATGCATTTTAAGTGTAGATTCATTCATTTTGTTCCGTATGTAGTTCACCTAGTGGAATCTCTACAAAGACTTATCTACTAGTAATAGCTAGCCCCCACTACTAGGAATTATCTATCCTCTCCTTGAGCCACATCATCAAAATTGACGTAGCTGTTAGATGAAGTAAATCAGACATAATAGCCGTCTGGTCTAGACGTTGAGAGGCTCATCACTACGCCACATGCAAGCATGCAGAAATACCGTGGCACATGCATGTGAGTGGGTTTTAAATCACATCAACATGTCTGCATGCAAGCATGCACCGGTAGCATGCATGTAAGTGAGCTTTCAAGTCCCATTAACATGTCAAAAAGAAAAATATAATCCCATTATGCAGTAGGAGTTGGCTGATCTTTTTTCCTTATGTGGGATGATCTAAATGATGATGGGAGTTTATTTAGTTTGGCTACCACATTTGTCATGCGGCTGTAGATTTTTTTAGTTCTATGAAATCGATAATTTTGCTTGAGAGAGATATACGCTGTTCATGACTACGAGCTGGGACTCATCTAGTAATATGTAGGAACAGAGGGAGTACTATGTAAAGAGTTAGGTGTCGCACGATGATAGTGTGAGGTGGGCCATGTAATCACTGAGCCTGCGTGTTTTCACTGCTCTTGCACTCCTCCGCTATAAGAATGGAGAAAATTGTAATCTACTACCTCCTTTCGCCGAAAGCGTGGGACATCCAGCAGTCCTACCACCTTAGTAATAAACACCAATGAGCTGTCAAATCACATAGACCCAGCAGTAAGTTGGACGGACGAAGCAACCATCACTCTTGCGCCAGTGAGAGGTCGCGTCCGCTCTGCACGGGCATGAATGCGGCACCGATTCTTTGGAGCAGCGCTGACCGTTTCGGGCGGGAAGCGCGCGCGGGTGGTGGAGGGGCTTTGGGTGGGCCAGGCTGGTCAGGAGCAGGCATGGCAGCTGTCCGCATGTCCCTACCGGACACGCCCGGAAATGAGAGAATGCACCGACTCTCGCGGCTAAAATCGTACACTACACACCATATCTCTATAGGAGTAGGTCGATCTGTCGCACTCTCTAACACACACATGTTGTTAAACACACACACGCACACGCACGCACCTAGGTCCCATTGCACCTTCTAACGTGACTTATTACACCTAGACGGAGGGAGTAGTAAGTATACGAGATATGGTGGCACACTGACTTACGTCGAATACAAGTGCCCAAAATTTGTGTGCATGTTATAATAAGGATTCACTTAAAATAGTACGTGAGTGAACAGAGGGATCAATTGGACAGTGTTCCCGAGAAGTAGCGAGATGTGTGAGGTAGTAAGATACACCGCTGGTGCTTTTAATTTTTCTTATTAATTTGTTTGTTTCACCCTCTGACTGGTGGGACCCAACATACTACGTAGAGAGAGGTAAGGTGACTAAGGCTGCATTATTTCTGCACCACTTTGGATAGTCTTACCACCAAAGCCACATGACACGATTATGATTGAAATCCTAATGACTCCCACACACACACACACAAAAAAACACGGCATTCCTGTCACACGAATGCAGGAATGTATAAAAGGTTATTTTCCTCTCGTTGAACATAACGGGAGGGTTGTGTAGCTGGTTAGCCTGTTCGCTCATCAAACTTGAGGTCTCGGGTTCGATAACTACACTTGAGCATATTTTTTGCCAGGAGGATTCTTTGACTGGTCAAAATGTTTTCTAGGGTTTGCATGCTTCACACTCTCTCTCCAGTATATATATACATGCTGGAGCCTCAGCACTTGTAGTTGCTCTCTTCACACTCTCTCGCCCTCTCCCGCTGGAGCTGGATCCTCAGCCGCTTGTAGTTGCTCTCTTCAGACACTCTCGCCCTCTCCAGATCTAAACAAGACTTCGTTGGCCTCTCTCTCCCCTCACTGCTGCTCAAAGAGCCGGCAGGATCCGTCCGCCGGGAAGGGAAGGAGGCTTAATGCTGTCGACGTCGGCGAGGGAGGGAATCCACTACCGGCGCTGCTGTTCACTTTCCACCCAGTGGCGGCGCGGGAGGGCCTCCGACCCTTCTTCTTCGCCGTCCGTCGCCCACGAACCACGCCCCAAGAACCTTAAGGTATATTTTACTTACTCCACATGCATTGCTCTAGCTGCATGTATACCATGAATCTAGGACGTGGTTCAAAGAGGAAAGGAGTGGGGAAAGTAGTGGGAAAAGTTGTATATAGCATGAATCTAGGGCGTGGTTCAAAGAGGAAATGAAGGGGAAAGTTGTATAGCATGAATCTAGGACGTGGTTCAAAGAGGAAAGGAATGGGGGAAAGTAGTGGGGAAAGTTGTATCGCATAAATCTAGGATTTGGTTCAAAGAGGAAAGGAAGGGGCGAAAGTACTAATTCAAAAAGGAAAGGAAGGGACAAGGCTGTAGAGTTTGAGCAGGACTAGATTTGCTGCGCTCACATAGGGAAAGGTGTCTAAAGATAACAAAACTGGGACCAACACAAATATGCTCCTTGGTTGTTTGTTCTTTGTTGGAACAGACTGTGCATGACCACAGTACATCGGTAGATGCACATGGTGTTGGTGCGTCGACTGTCCCATGCAACTCATTAGCTGTTGTTAATCTATGGCCCTATTTGGTTAAAAACTCCCTAGTCCCTACCTGCTTGGTTCCAAGGACTAAACATGGACTAGAGGTTATTAAATGACATGATAAAAGACCATGTTACCCCTAGTAATGAACTAATAGAAACAAGGTGCGATGCGTGGTAGGGGCAACTGTTGGAAAAAGTCCCAAAAAGACTCCCTCGGGGTCTTCTTTCTTTAGTCTCAAATGCCCACTTTTAGTCCCGAAAAGTCCCTCCTGTTTGGTTTAGATGTGAATGACACGGAGTTTTTTTAGTCCCTACACCAAAATGTCACGTAAACAAACACCCTCTAATAATGCACTGGAAAATTGATGCAATGCCACGATTAAAAGCAAATTACATGTTTAACGAATTTTATTGTTAATATAATCTCTATGTTAATATTAATCAATGCCACCGCTTGAGAAATGCTACTGTCTTGCTTTCTTTCCCATTTAGATAAGGTAGATGCTTCTTTTTGTTGGCTTCATGTCATCCACCGTTATTGACCACTAATTGTTTCCTTTGCACCTCTGTGTAAACAGGGTTATCTACTTCACCTCGTTGCCATTGTGACCTTTTGTTGCCTTTGCAGAAAACACTTTTGTTTTAAGAGTTTTTGTGCAGTTCAACAAAATGTCACACCAACAACGTTGCTTGATTGCTTGATCTTAGTGGAACTGCACAAGAGGAGATCTTACTTCCTATCCGTTAAAGTAATTTGGTTCAGATCTTCTTCTTGTGAGTTGTTTGAATTCCACATCATGAGAGGTCAGTACTAGCCTTCTTTCACATGATTCTGCAGTGTGCTTTCATATGTTGTGCTACTTGTACGATAATGTTGCTTGACTTTAGTGAACTGCACAAATGGAGACAAGACTTCCAATTTGTATGTGCACCGTAATGTCCCATTGAGGTAAGATAAGGATATTTCACAACTGTTGGCCTGTATTTTGCCACTTTCATCAGAAAATTAAGTTTGGTACTATACTTGTGCTCCCTAATTGACATGCCAAATCTTACATTGAAGGCGAAGTTTGTCTGTTATTGAACCAAGTGATGACGGGGAAGAACAAGCGGAAGAAAAACAAAAATCAACTCCCGATGCTGTAATGAAGCACTGGAACTGTGATGACACAAGTAATGATATAGTTTTGCATCTTAATTTATTGCTATGGCTGGAACGAGCAATTGTTTTGCCACTGATTTGATGCCATACGTAATTATCTCTACTTGTGCAAACACGGATCTTCTTTGAAGATACCATATATTTTAGTGGAACTGCACAAGAAGATGTTGGAAACATTAAACTAATCGAGGAGTATATAGTAAGCATGGCCACCCCGTAGATAGCAAACAGATGGTTCGAGAAGTGCTTCATTTGTATGCTCTACACAATCAGCCTCGACAAAGGTTGGTACTCGCCCACTGATTTCATCCATATGATTGAGCTTTGACATCTCTATTGGTGTTGTGCTACTGTTTAGATCTTGTCATGAAAAAGTGGTATTGTCCTTGGGAAGTGCTTCATCGTGTTGTTTTAAATATTTCCTTTCCTTTTTTCAAGCAAACATGGATGCTAGCATTTAGTAGTCCTCTTGTCTTTGCACAACAGGATCATCTTCCTCTGAAGAAGAATATGGAGTACGTGAAGTGACTAGTTCCGATTATGCCAGGATGAAGAAGCACTATCTATCTTCTCATCAGAAGGAGCAGTTGAAGGATGGTTACATTACTCCCCACAAGACCAAACTAACTTCAGCTCAGAAGGACTGACAAATCTCCATTTTTTTGCTGTGATGCCTGAGTACAATGTTGTTCTAGGATTCTTTCTGGTGAGTTACATTTTTTCTAAAAGTGTGCTCTACATGGACCATGTATGTGCCTGTTGAAACTGTCAATTCATAGTACAGTTTGCTTTATACTAATCACTTTTTCGTATTTGTGCAAACAGGGGTGCTCAGCTTGATTTCAACAGGAAATACACAAAATGTTCATGAATACATCGAATCATTCATTTCCACCACAAGAAAGGAGGTGCCCATAAGTCGAAGGCGTTGCAACATATAAGGGCGAAATCATACAAGCTACGCGCAAATTTGGTTGATTTTGGTGGAACTGCACAAAAAGAACAACTGGTTTATTTAGCACGAGTTGCCATGTCAATGTCCGAACTGATGGCAAACCCTGCCCATTCCACAATCGTAGGCATTTGATATTTTGGAATGGGACAACCTTGTCAAATTTTGCTCATTGATTTTAGCAAGATATGCGTTTGATATTTTCGAATAGGACGCCCTTCTTTGTCAACAGCGGCGATCAATTTTTCTTTATTCTTTAGTTGTGAAGTAAATATTGCCTCGACATGTGAGTCGCTGAGATGCATAATCATCGATTGTTTTGAATGTTCTCTATGAATTGCCAGGCTGTGTGTTTGATTGCAATGTCTGAAATGCTAAAAGCTGCTCAAACTCTTTGTACTCCTACATTTCCTTTTACTTTGCACATTGTGAAAGTGCATACTTTTTGTATAAGATTGGTCAAAGTAGAGATACTTTGACTGCAGACAAAACTTGTATGCAGACTAGAAAGGACCGGAGAGAGTACATGTGAAACTGCTGCAAATGTGGTGATCACCCTGGGAAAAATGCTAGTACGTATTGTTTTGCATGTTCATCCAATGCCAGTGATACAGGAATTCGAACTAATTGAAATAAATGCATTCATACACGGTCGGATTTCATATAAACATGTCGGATTTCATTACATTTCATACATTCTTCAACTAAAAAGGTGTTTAGTGTCGCATGCATCTTCCGATGCACGAGAGGCGGAGTCATCCTCCTTTTGAAAAAAAACTAAAAGGGTGTGCTGGAGGTATAATTAATTAACCGGCTACCCACTGTGTCTCGCTGAGCGAACAGAAGCTTGATGACTTAGCTGCAGGTGCGATTCGTGAATCGACATGTGGCCTGTTGGGCCCACGTGTCGATCAGCCAACCGCACCGGCGATTAACTAGAAGCGGTGTTCTTCTCAGCACAGCTCTCCGACTCCACGTCGCCGCCAAGAAGCTAACCAGTCGTCAATGGTCAACCCGCCTAGCTTGGCTTCAACCGGAGGGTAGCAGCGGTGGCCTTACTTGGACTCGAGCGGCGGCGACCTACCGTGTTCTACTCTTCCTCGTTTTCTGTGTGGCGCGGCCTCGCTGGCAGCGGGGCGGGGCCTCGGTGGAGCCGGCGATGCCTCTGTCTCGTTGCGGAGCGGTGGAAATCCTCCCCCATGTTGCCGGCACGGTGGGGCCTCGGCTGAGCCGACGATGTCCTCTGCCTCTTTGTTGGCGGGACGGGGCCTCGACGGAGCCGGCGGTGTCCTCTGCCTCGTTGTTGGCGCCGCGGGGCCTCGGCGGAGCCGGCGATGTCCTCGCCTCGTTGTTACGCGCTGGCGTCGGCGGAGCAGGGCATCATCGACGCCCGGTGAGCGGGACTCGTCGGGCCGGCATTGTCCTCTGCCTCGTCCTCGCCTCGCCAAACAGCGCCGCCCGCTTCGCCGCCCTCTTTGCTAGCCTCTTTGTAGGCGGCCGCAGCCTCCGCCACCCGCATGCGGTACCGCCCGCGCTTCGGCGGCCCTTGCGGTGGAGCGGCACGAGTCGAGCAGCGCCTCTGCTCCGCCCGCTCTGCGGCGATCTGCTCCTCCGCCGCAGTGCTCCTGGAGGAGATGGTGGTTGTAGGCGGCGTCGGCCTGCGCCTCCCGGAACTGCTCCTCACGCATCTGCCTCAGCCTGTCCATATATTGGGCACGGGCCTCGCCGATGGTCATGGTGCAATGCACCAGCGAGGATGGCGCGGAGGAGGGGGTTGGTGCCGGATCGTTGACTACCATGTTCTCCATTGAGACGTCGTCGTCCTCCGGCTGCCTGCCGGCCAGCCGGTCGGCAGCAATGGCTGCTATCTCCTTGTGGTCCGTCATCCACCTGTCCCGAAGAGCGTTGGAGTGCGAGGAAGCCATGGTGGGCAGTAGTGGTGTGGATAGGAGAAAGGCAACAGATGCGGATGACTGCGGCTATGGCCGGCGCAGCAGTTTATATAGCAATGGTGGGCGGGCGGAGGGACGGACGTGTGACGCCGGAGTAGCCGCCTCGGCAACCGCGTATCATTAATGTGTGCGGCAGATGGACGGACGGACGGCACTTGTGTCGTTTGAAGGTGGAGCAATCGCCTGCACCGGGAAGCGGGGCGGCCGGCGCTGACTGTTTCGGGCGGAAAGCGCGCGCGGGCGAGGAGATCACTTTACTTGGATAGGATGACAATGGGGACCCACCAGGTCCATAGCCTCACGTACGCAAGTGCCTCCTTATTATATGTGTGTGTGTGTGTGTGTGTATATATATATATATATATATATATATATATATAGTGTTACTATTCATCACCCAGGGTGCAGAATAAATTATTCTTCACCCGAGGTAATCTTACGATTATTTCATAATTAAATTACGTTTGGAATTCAAATAGTTACATTCTTATTGATTCACTACGTAAAATTTGGCATAAAAAATAAAAATATAGGGCATAAGACAACAAAATTTGCAGTTTATGTGTATTTTACACTATGTTTTTACTTTGTAATTTTACATAATATAAAATATTTTTTACGACGACTATATATTTTCTTAGGGTCTCTTTTTACGTCAGAAATAAGACAAAACTTACGAAACGTAAAATTACGATGCATTGATGGTAAAATAGAGGGGGTGAAGAATAACTATTCCTCACCCAGGGTGACGAATAGTCAATCCCTATATGATGCATTGAATAACTATAATTTTTTTTGCTTCCTCCTGGTTTCCTGACATCACGGTCCCACACCATTGTCTACCTATGTACTCTCTCCTTTCCGGTTTATAGGGCTTATCTCAAAATTTTAGTTTTTTCATTTTATAAGGCTCAATTTGGTTGTTTTCCATCACATGTTCAGATTTCAAGGTGCATTAAATCATTGCATGCAAGTATTAAGAGAAAATTGACCAATGCATGTACTTTATGCATGCATGCATGCATTGCAACTAATGCATTGATAAACATAATTTTTTGAGGATAACAAGAGCATTAATTAGGTGCTTTTTCAAAACTAGAAAAAGTATTCCACCACTCGCCATCTACCTTGATTGGTGAGATTTTTGAATGAGCATTATAAACCGGAAAAGAGGGAGTAGTCAATAAACGAGAGAATTGCACAAGAAGCGGCCGACAGCTGGGACCAAGCAGCTCGAGCAGTATTTGTGTTTTTGGGGTGTGAGCACTGCAGAGTTTTTCGATGTTTACCCCAGATATTAATTTTTCTCCTCTGAACAACAACGAAAACATCGCTGCAGGTATTAACTGGGCGGGCTGTGGCCCGTCTAGCCCAGGCCAGATATCAAGCCCAGATATTAATATTTTTCAAGCTGAAAATGGCTAGCCCAGCTATAATTTTTTTTAGGAATACCCAGGCAAGGTCAAGTTGTTATTCTCCGCCCCGCTGGTCTGCAAATCTATCCTAGGAGGGATGCATTAGGCTTAACAAGAAAATGGGCTTTAAGAAAAAATAAATGGGATGTAATTATAAAAACTGGGTAGTAACTATAAAAAAATGCACCAAATAGTGATTACTTTATAAAATATTATTTTTGGAATATTGAAAATTTTAATTTCATTAATTGTTGTGAGCGGAATGTTTCGTTGGATGTTTACGCAATATAAATTTATATTTAAATTATATTTAATCTGACTAAAATTTCGGGATAAAAATATTCGGATCCCATCAAAATGTGGGAAATTTTATTGAATTCTGTTTTGAACGGTTGGTTGAAATGGGCTGTACTTTTAACAAACTGTAAATGGGCTGTAATAAATTCCATTAGAATTCAAAAATGGGCTACACATTCTTACAAATCTCAAATGGGCTATAAGTTCTCTGCCACACACGTCTGGCCTTACTAAGTTGACGCGTCCCCTAAAAAAACAGAGTTGACGGGTATGCAAGGCTTTGTTAACTTATAGTCAACACACGGTTCTAGCAGCAGTGGCCGTTGGATGTCCATCCAACGGATGCCGTGCTTCTTCTTCAATCTCGGATATTCTAGCTTCACCCGCCCAAAAACTGATTCATCCCCCTGACATCTGGGGCGCACCGTTTCGGAAGCTGACCTGTGGGCCTACTAAGTTGACGTACCAAGGGCTTTGTCAACTTAGTCAATATAAACGATTCTAGCTGCGGATGGTGACGATGTCCATCCAACGGCCGTCGTGCTTCTTCAACCTCTGGTCTTCTTGCTCCAGCCGCCCAAAGCAGCGCCGGTCGTGCCGCCTGCTCCTGCCTCCCGTGGCCGGCTGTGCTACCGCGGAGGCCTCACCGCCCCCTACTACTCCCACCGCTAGCCAGGCCATCCCTCCACTCACCCACTGACCCACACCCCCTGTTATTCTGCGGCAACGGCAGCGCAGCCGAACCAGTGAACCCTCGTACTCCTCTCCGCGTGTGCATCCACTGCCGCGTCTTCCCCGGCTCCGCGTCATCCCCTTCCTAGGCCTCGCCGTCGTCCACCGCCGTGGTGCTCTCGGCGCGGCGCGGTCAACGTGGTCAAGGAACGACTTCCATCGGACGTGGAATGTACGTGGAGAGGCTGACAGCTGGGTCCACGGCAGCCGCAAGGAAGTGCCTCCTTATTACGCGCAAAATAATTATTCCTCCACCTGACAGCGGGGACCCACCGGACGGGCCACCGTATTTCGCGAAAAAAATGATTCGCCCCCTAACTGCTGGGACCCACGAGCTACGTCTTCGCACGCAAGGAAGTGCGTCCGGGAATAAAAACAGTTCGCCCCCCTGACTGCTGGGACCCACCAGCTACATCTTCGCACGCAAGGAAGTGCGTCCGGAAAAAAACGATTCGCCCCCCGACTGCTGGGACCACCAGCTACACCTTCGCACGCAAGGAAGTGCGTTCGGGTAAAAAAATAATTCGCCTCCTGACTGCTGGGACCCAGCAGCTACACCTTCGCACGCAAGGAAGTGCCTCCGGGCAAAAAAACGATTCGCCCCCCTGACTGCTGGGACCCAGCAGCTACACCTTCGCACGCAAGGAAGTGCGTCCGGGCAAAAAAAACGATTCACCCCGTGACTGCTGGGACCCACTAGCTACATCGTCGCAGGAAAGGAAGTGCCTGACAGTCGGGACCCACCTGGTTGAAGCGTATGTAGCGTTGTCATCCTGGTCGCGAACGTGTACGTACATACTGGTTGATGTAGAGGCGCGCACGTGTCGTAGTAGAGGCGTGCACGTGTCGTAGTAGAGGCACGCATGTAGCATGTACACGTACGTACAGTGGCCAGGGTGCAAGAAAGAAAATACAGTCACGTATGTGTACATACGGGCGGGGTCTCGAACGCCTAGTCGTGCATACTGCAAAACAGAGGAAACGGACCTCCTACGATCGAAACGGGGGTCCTGTTGATCGGGAGGGGTGTGGCGTACCGCAAAACGGAGGAAACGGACCTCCTACGGTCGAAACGGGGGTCCTGTTGATCGGGAGGGTGTGGCGTCAAAACGGATTTAAACGGACCTCCTACGGTCGAAACGGGGGTCCTGTTGATCGGGAGGGGTGTGGCGTACCGCAAAACGGACAAAACGGACCTCCTACGGTCGAAACGGGGGTCCTGTTGATCGGGAGGGGAGTGGCGTACCACAAAACGGACGAAACAGACTTGTGTTGGAGCGCCACGGTCAAAGCAGGGGAGGGTGTGGCGACCGCAAAGCAGGACTCCACGGATCTGTTCATCTCCACCGTCGACCTCCTCCAGCCTCCACGGGCTACCGCCGACCTCCTCCAGCCTCCACGGGCTCCTGTTCATCCAGCCTCCACCGCGCTTACTCCACCGCTCTCGTTCAACCACCCTCCACGGGCACCCCTCCACCGCTTCTCTGCTCATCCAACCCTCCACACCACGGGGTCTGTTCAACCACCCTCCACCGCTCATCGCTCATCCAGCCCTCCACACCACGGGTTCTGTTCATCCAAAGGCAACGCCACCGCCATTATTCATCCAACCCCCCGCAACACTCACTGCTCATCCCAGAGGCAGCATCGATCGGCTTGATTAGCAGCGATGAGCGAAGAATCGCCCATCGGGTTCGATTAACAGCCATCGATCGATCGCCGGGTTCGAGAACGCGTAACTGCAAAGGCAAATCGCCGGGTTCGATTAGGGCCCAACGCCTCGCTTCGGCTTGATTAGAGCCAACGCCGCACACACCTGCAGCGACGAGAGAATGCGCATCACTCCGCCCCCGACCTCCCACCGTAACCGGCAACTCCCCGAAATTTTCCTCCCCCTTGCTTCTACCACGGTTATTTCCATCATGGACGGCCCAAAGAATGTCATGCAGCTGCGTCTCCGGCCCGCCCAGGACAAAAAGCCCATTTTCTGTCATGATTTTTTGTCATAGAAGTAGGAGCCCACCACATCTATGATGATACTGGGTTTTGTCACAATTATCGTCATAGAAGTGTCATATGTATGATAGAAAAAAAATTCGTTCGGCCCAAAATGTCACGGATGTGTCTTTTTTTTGTAGTGCTAGTAGTGGCGGCTAGGGCGCTCCTGGGAGCCATCGCCTGCCCGTGAGAGATCTTTCGAGGTCTCTGCATGGTTGTGAGCCCTCTCTTTTTTTCCGCAGCCTTGGTTGCCGCTCCCTTGTTACGAGTAGTTCTCGACCTAGAGCTCTGCTCACCGGCCATGGCAAGGATGGACGAAGAACAAACACTTATGAGGAGGAAAGGTAGAGTAATTTTCGGTTAGGTAGTTCCCCTTTTTTATAACCTAAGTACTAGCACTAGTACTAATACCTGCATAGTGGGAACACATTCAGGTTTGGTACGTACTAGTGGGTGTGAGAAGGCTTTCGAATGGGATGGGAACAAGGTAAAGATTAATTGATGGTTTTGGTTTCAAGGCCCGAAACGGCTCCCGATGAGTTTAGTGGAACATAAATTTCAAGTAGACTACACTGCTCAAATGCGTAAATATTATGTTACTGTCAAAAATTGTCACAAAATACGAAGGAGACCAATGGAAGTACTACTAGCAACCCATGATTTAACTACTCGCATGCGCGTAGTGGAGTAGTAATGTCCTTCTTCCGCCCTCACGTCCACTCAATTTGCATGCGCTGTATTAGTTGACCATCAATGAAGTGAACGACTTTACACGCGTCAAATTATCACATGGGGTGAATCTTGGTACAAAATTGCGTCCGCCCGTGTACCCGCGTATGCGTGCGAGGGAATGAGTGCGTGCGTGGCATGCATGCACATCTTCGCTTCGTGCATGTACCGACAGTATGGCTCAGGGAGGACAAGTACATTCTTCTAGAACTAGCAGCACGTCACTTTGATCAATCCACACAAGGAGGTCGCAGCAACGCCTCCACATGTGCCACGTGGCTTCATGAACTGTAAGAGAGACACTGTGTAGCGTGCCATTGGAATTCTAATTTACGTGTTTTGCACATACTCTAAGTACTAGTATGGTACACGTGCATTGCACGCATCAGATTTTGCAACCAAATTATGAATAAATACCGCACTATAGCATGTAAGCTCTGAGTCATATATGCCTGATGTAGACCTTTGTTTAATTCTTATAGTTCATCTCATTCAAAATTAATTAGTTTATATAAAAAAGCTAGGGCCTCTTTGATTCGTAGGATTTCCAAAAGGCCGGAATAGGAAAAACATGGGATTATAGTGGAATGTCGTCTTGAATCCTACAGGATTGTACGAGTGTTTTATTGTGCATAAAAAACACAGAATTCTTTCAAAGAGGTTTGAGTGGATGGGATGTTTCCTATGAAATCTAGTGCAAATGAATCATATGGAAAAATTCCTATGGTTTGCAATCCTACGAATCAAACAACCAAGATAGGAAAAATTCCTAATGATTAGAATCCTCTAAAATTCCTTCGAGAATCCTTTGAGTCAAAGAAGCCCTTAATCTATTTTATGATTCATGGAATTGTGCGTTGTAAAGCATAAAATAAAAACAAATAATGGCAATTCAACTAGAAAAAAAATTTGGGCAGTTATGATACGGAAGATTCTAGAACAAAAGAGAACCACTGTTGTTTTGAGGTTTGTGCATTATCCTTAAGTTCAACCATGGAGTCTGCTTGATTGTACATGTGGCAAAATCCGGTGGGGGGCTAGAAGATGGTGTGAGGGGCCGAGTGGAGGGACACTATGAAGGAGTGCACAAGTGCGAGATCAATATTTAGAGAGAGGGGGCGAGAACGTGCGCTGTTGCGCGCAGTGGCGGAGCCATGAAAAATAAATGAGCTAGGGGGCCAAGCATTGCTAATCCTTTACGAGGAGGGTCAATTCATGAACTTAAACCATTTTTAGTAGCAATTGTCTAATTACATTCATATTAGCCTCGATATATAGTGATGTTAGGGGGGGGGGCAGGGCCCTTGTTGCCCCTGTCTTCGCCATTGTGCGCGCGTCTGAGAGATGAAGCGGAAGGCATGGACGATGAGAGGGGGATTTTGGATATATAATTAATGTGGGTGTATTAGCTATATATGTTAATCCTATATAGAGAGGTATAGATTGATCGATGTGGACGTGGGAAAGAGGGTGAAACCTCACTGGAATATCGATTGATCGGTTTGTGTGGAAAACTATGAAAGACCTAGCTATATACACACATACATAGAGGAACATCGATCGTTGCGCATGCACGCGTGAGAGATAAAGAATGCCTGATATGATGGAGAGGGGATGTGTGGGTGTGTGCCTTCATGGGAGACCGACCTGAAGAAAAAGATTGCATGTGTGCGATGGATAATGCCGACTGGTAGTGTGTGTGCATGCATGCACGAGAGAAAGTTAGTGGTACAATTATAAAGAGAAGATGACTGTGTGGGTCTAAAAGACTAGGTGAGGTCATAATCAATGTAAAGTTGAATTCAAATATTGGAATAAGAGATCCTGATGTTTGAAACCCATGCATGCATGAATAGAACGGAGATCTGCGTGGTGTGGTTTGGAAACGAGCATGTTGTAATGTAAACACATTGAACAAGGTCAGACTGATTTAAATTTGAGATACCGATGGCAGACATCATTTGGCCACATTGCATCCGTGCATGGACACACTATTCTAATTGGAGATGATGGGTGGCTTTCGCATCACATATATATATATACCCCTATATATATATATATATATATATATATATATATATATATATATTTATATTTATATATATTTATATATATTTATATTTATATTGTGTGCGGGTAACTTTAACTTTGAAAGATGGTCGTTGGATGAGGCGAATCCGATGGTCCAAAGATGGCAAATTTGAGCACTACTGGCCATTGGATATCATCTAGATTCCACCAGATTTCGCCACATGTATAATCTAGAAGACTCCATAGTTGAACTTAAGCATAATGCACAAACATCAAAACACAAGCACTTCTTCTTTGTTCTAGAATCTTCCGTATCATAATTGCCCAAATGTTTTTCTACATGATTTGCCATTATTTGTTTTTACTTTGTCTTACAACGCACAATTCCATGAATCTTAAAATAGATTAGCTTTCTTATAAAAACTAGATGATTTTGAATGAAATGTACTATAAGAATTAAATGAACATCTACATCATGCATATATGACTCAAAGCTTACATGCTACAATGTGGTATTTATTCATAATTTGGTTGCCAAATCTCATGCGTGCAATGCACGTGTACCTTACTCTAGTCTAAATGGTATTTGTGTGTGTGTTGCACGTGTTGAGGTGCAAATTATCTTTTTTTTGGGTACACGTTGATAACCCACAAGTATAGGGGATCGCAACAGTTTTCGAGGGTAGAGTATTCAACCCAAATTTATCGATTCGACACAAGGGGGGCCAAAGAATATTCTCAAGTATTAGCAGCTGAGTTGTCAATTCAACCACACCTGGAAACTTAGTATCTGCAGCAAAGTGTTAGTAGCAAAGTAATATGATAGTGGTGGTAACGGTAACAAAAGTAAAGACAGCAAAGTGATGTTTTTGGTATTTTTGTAGTGATTGTAACAGTAACAACGGAAAAGTAAATAAGCGAGAACCAGTATATGGAAAGCTTGTAGGCACCGGATCAGTGATGGATAATTATGTCGGATGCGTTTCGTCATGTAACAGTCATAACATAGGGTGACACATAACTAGGTACAATTCATCAATATAATGTAGGCATGTATTCCAAATATAGTCATACGTGCTTATGGAAAAGAACTTGCATGACATCTTTTGTCCTACCCTCCCGTGGCAGCGGGGTCCTATTGGAAACTAAGGGATATTAAGGCCTCCTTTTAATAGAGAACCGGAACAAAGCATTAGCACATAGTGAATACATGAACTCCTCAAACTATGGTCATCACCGAGAAGTATCCCGATTATTGTCACTTCGGGGTTGTCGGATCATAACACATAATAGGTGACTATAGACTTGCAAGATAGGATCAAGAACTCACATATATTCAAGAAAACATAATAGGTTCAGATCTGAAGTCATGGCACTCGGGCCCTAGTGACAAGCATTAAGCATAGCAAAGTCATAGCAACATCAATCTCAGAACATAGTGGATACTAGGGATCAAACCCTAACAAAAGTAACTCGATTACATGATAAATCTCATCCAACCCATCACCGTCCAGCAAGCCTACGATGGAATTACTCACGCATGGCGGTGAGCATCATGAAATTGGTGATGGAGGATGGTTGATGATGACGACGGCGACGAATCCCCCTCTCCGGAGCCCTGAACGGACTCCAGATCAGCCCTCCCGAGAGAGATTAGGGCTTGGCGGCGGCTCCGTATCATCAAACGCGATGATTTCTTCACTCTGATTTTTTTCTCCCCGAAAGCCAATATATAGACTTGGAGTTGGCGTCGGAAGGTGTCCAGGGGGCCCACGAGGTGAGGGGCGCCCGGGGGGCGCGCCCCCACCTCGTGAACAGGTGTGGACCCTGGTCTTCATCTTTGGCGAGGATTTTATTATTTATTCTAAGATATTCCGTGGAGTTTCAGGTCATTCCGAGAACTTTGTTTTTACGCACATAAAACAACATCATGGCAATTCTGCTGAAAACAGCGTCAGTCCGGGTTAGTTCCATTCAAATCATACAAGTTAGAGTCCAAAACAAGGGCAAAAGTGTTTGGAAAAGTAGATATGACGGAGACGTATCAACTCCCCCAAGCTTAAACCCTTGCTTGTCCTCAAGCAATTCAGTTGATAAACTGAAAGAGAAAAAGAAAAACTTTTACAAACTCTGTTTGCTCTTGTTGTTGTACCTATGTCAAGCCAGCATTCAGGTTTTCAGCAAAGATCAGAACTAACCACATTTGCAATAACTCCTAGGTCTCATGTTTACTCATATCAATAACATAATCAGCTGGCAAGCCACAATAATAAATCTCGGATGACAACACTTTCTCAAAATAATCATAATATGATATAACAAGATGGTATCTCGTAGCCCTTTCTGAGACCGCAAAACATAAATGCAGAGCACCTTGAAAGATCAAGGACTGACTAGACATTGTAATTCATGGTAAAAGAGATCCAATCATAGTCATACCCGATATAAATTAACAGTAATGAATGCAAATGATAGATGTGCTCTCCAGCTAGTGCTCTTTAATAAGAGGGTGATGACTCAACATAAAAGTAAATAGATAGGCCCTTCGCAGAGGGAAGCAGGGATTTGTAGAGGTGCCAGAGCTCGGTTTTGAAATAGAGATAAATTATATTTTGAGCGGCATACTTTCATTGTCAACATAACAACTAAGATATGACGATATCTTCCATGCTAAACAAATTATAGGCTGTTCCCAAACAGAATGGTAAAGTTTATACTCCCCCTCCTCCACAAGCATCAATCCATGGCTTGCTCGAAACAACGAGTGCCTGCAACATTCAACGGGTCCCAGGGGGATTTTTGTTTGCAATTATTTTTATTTAGTTTGCATAAAGCATGGGACTGGGCATCCCGGTGACCAGCCATTTTCTCGTGAGTGAGGAGCGGAGTCCACTCCTCTTGAGAATAACCCGCCTAACACGGAAGATAAGGGCAGCCCTAGTTGATATATGAGCTATTCGAGCATGCAAAACAGAATGTTTATTGGAAGGTTTAGAGTTTGGCACATACAAATTTACTTGGAACGGCAGGTAGATACCGCATATAGGAAGGTATAGTGGACTCATATGGAATAACTTTGGGGTTTAAGGGATTGGATGCACAAGCAGTATTCCCGCTTAGTACAAGTGAAGGCTAGCAAAAGACTAGGAAGCGACCAACTACAGAGCGACAACAGTCATGAACATGCATTAAAATTAATAAACATTGAATACAAGCATGAGTAGGATATAATCCACCATGAACATAAATATCGTGAAGGCTATGTTGATTTGTTTCAACTACATGTGTGAACATGTGCCAAGTCAAGTCACTTAAATCATTCAAAGGAGGATACCACCCCATCATACCACATCACAACCATTTTAATAGCATGTTGGCACTCAAGGTAAACCATTATAACTCATAGCTAATCAAGCATGGCACGAGCAACTATGATCTCTAATTTTCATTGCAATCATGTTTATTCATAATAAGCTGAATCAAGAACGATGAACTCATCATATTTACAAAAACAAAAGAGGTCAAGTTCATACCAGCTTTTCCCATCTCAGTCAGTCCATCATATATCATCATAATTGCCTTTCACTTGCACGACCGAACGGTGTGAATAATAATAGAAGTGCACGTGCATTGGACTAAGCTGGAATCTGCGAGCATTCAATAAACAGGAGAAGACAAAGCAATATGGGCTCTTGGTTAAATCAACAATGATGCATATAAGAGCCACTTCAACAATTTAATCACGGTCTTATCCTACTGACCCCCAAAGAAAAGAAAAGAAATATAAACTATTTACACGGGAAAGCTCCCAACAAGCAAAAGAAGAACGGGAAATATTTTTGGGTTTTCTTTTTAATTATTACTACTGCAGGAAAAATAAACTACTACTATTTTTTTTTGGTTTTTCTAAGGTTTGACAAACACGCAAGAAGAAAGCAGGAAAAAGAAAATAAACTAGCATGGATATTACAGTGAAAGAGTATGAGCACCGACATCTAGCAATGAGTGTGTGTGAACATAAATGTAATGTCGGTGAGAAATACGTACTCCCCCAAGCTTAGGCTTTTGGCCTAAGTTGGTCTATTGCCGAGGATAGCTGGCGGATACCCGTAGGTGTAGCTGGGGTCATCATTGCGCGCGGCTATCGCCTCTGAGCTGCAGCGTGGCGTCGAGCCGCCTCCGCTCTTCTCTCGTACTCATCCGCCTCCTCTCGGTAATAATATATCTTCCTTTTGTGCGAGAATCAAAGAAGGCAGGAGCAGGAAGAGTAATATGGACAACATGCCGTTTGTTAAAGATTAGTCGATACTGGAGAGGTGGTTCAGTCCTCTCAACAAACTGGTGGGAAACCATAGAATCAAAATCTAAATAAGTAGGGGGTAACTCCATATCACCCTCACGAATGTCTATCTCCAGAAAATTAGCTAAGCGGGTTGCATAAATTCCTCCAAAGAAATCTCTGTTATGTCTATTATGATGCAACCTACGAGCTACAATGGCTCTCATATGATAAGATTGGTCTTCCAACATAGCACTTCTGAGAATGCTGAGATCAGGGGCACACATGTGACATGCTTCATCCTTAGCATTTATGCATCTACCTATGAAGAGAGCAAAATAATGTATAGCAGGAAAGTGAATGCTCCCTATAGTGGCTTGTGTTATATCTCTAGATTCCCCCACAGTTATTCTAGCAAGAAAGTCTCTATATTCAGATTTAGGGGGATCCCTGACACTACCCCAAGATGGAAGTTTGCAAGAAAAAGTGAAATCCTCTAAGTCCATGGTATAAGATTTGTCATAAAGGTCAAACATGAGTGAAGGAGAATTACGCGAAGACAAAAACTCAAACCTCCTCACAAATGAACTTGTGAGATCATGATACTGGGGGCATTTGTCAACCTCAAAGTCCTCAAGACCGGCATTATGCAAATATGCGTTAAATTCTTCTTTGATTCCCGCTTGATCCATAAAATTTTCCGAAGGCCATTAACAGGGCCTCACAAGAGCGTCTCTTGGTGGTTCCTCGTCAAGATCACGCATTGCAAGCCAGGACCTTGCTTCCTTGAAGAACCACCTTGGAACATCTTCCTAAACATATTGTTTCCTCTGAAAAATTTCTGAAATTTTTAGTAACTTCAAACAAAAGTGAACCAACTTCAATGAAATTGATAGCAACTACTCCTACAAGTGCCTAGAGCCTATATCAAGCATTAGAACTACTTAGAATCATATAAATTTGACATGCAAGCTCAAGAACATGGTCACCTATGCAGCACAAATTTGCAAAGAATAAAGCACTAGAATAAAAACTAATTGGACTAATGGAGGAGTCACATACCAAGGAACAATCTCCCCAAGCAGTTTTGCGAGAGGTGCTTTGAGCAAGGAGATCGATAATCACAGCAAAAGTGGCTGGAACTCGTGCTTGAGTTGGTTTTCCGGGTTTGTGTGAGGCAGAGGAAGAAGATGGGTGCAGGGATAAGTGGAGGAGGGCCATCGTGGGCCCATGAGGCAGGGGGCGCACCCAGGGGGTAGGGCGCGCCCTCCACCCTCGTGGCCAGGTGGCAGCTCCCCCCGCAGTGATTTTTGCACTATAAATCCTCAAATATTCCCGAAAAAATCATATTAAATTGGCATGGCATTCTGAGGACTTTTATTTTTGGGGTATTTTTATATTGCATGGATAAATCAGGAAACAGACAGAAAAAATACTATTTTTACTTTATTTATACTAAACAACAGAAAATATAAAGAGGGTACAGAAGGTTGTGCTTCTAGTTTCACCCATCTCATGCTCATCAAAAGAAATCCACTAACAAGGTTGATCAAGTCTTGTTAGCAAACTCATTCCGATTAACATGGAACCGGAGAAATTTTGAATAACACTATGTTACCTCAATGGGGATATGGACATCCCCAATAATAAGTATATCGTATTTCTTCTTGACAGTAGGGAGAGGAAATTCAAAACATCCAAATATAATCGATGGAATTTTTCCAATAGAGTTGATACTATGAACTTGAGGTTGTTTCCTCGGAAAGTGTACCGTATGCTCATTACCACTAACATGAAAAGTGACATTGCCTTTGTTGCAATCAATAACAGCCCCTGCAGTATCCAGAAAAGGTCTTCCAAGAATAATAGACATACTATCATCCTCAGAAATATCAAGAATAACAAAGTCCGTTAAAATAGTAACGTTTGCAACCACAACAGGCACATCCTCACAAATACCGACAGGTATAGCAGCTGATTTATCAGCCATTTGCAAAGATATTTCAGTAGGTGTCAACTTATTCAAGTGAAGTCTACGATATAAAGAGAGAGGCATAACACTAACACCGGCTCCAAGATCACATAAAGCAGTTTTAACATAATTTCTCTTAATGGAGCATGGTATAGTAGGTACTCCTGGATCTCCAAGTTTCTTTGGTATTCCACCCTTAAAAGTATAATTAGCAAGCATGGTGGAAATTTCAGCTTCCGGTATCTTTCTCTTATTGGTAATGATATCTTTCATATATTTAGCATAAGGATTCATTTTGAGCATATCAGTCAATCGCATACGCAAAAAGATGGGTCTAATCATTTCAGGAAAGCGCTCAAAATCCTCATCATCCTTTTTCTTGGATGGTTTCGGAGGAAAAGGCATGGGTTTCTAAACCCATGGTTCCCTTTCTTTACCATGTTTCCTAGCAACGAAGTCTCTTTTATCATAACGTTGATTCTTTGATTGTGCGTTATCAAGATCAACAGCAGGTTCAACTTCTACATCATTATCATTACTAGGTTGAGCATCATCATGAACATCATCATTAACATTTTCACTAGGTTCATGTTCATTACCAGATTGCGTTTCAGCATCAGAAATAGAGATATCATTTGGATTCTCAGGTGGTTTAGCAATAGGTTCACTAGAAGTTTGCAAAGTCCTATCATTTTTTTTCTTCCTTTTAGAAGAACTAGGTACATCAATATTATTTCTCTGAGAATCTTGCTCAATTCTCTTAGGGTGGCCTTCAGGATACAAAGGTTCCTGAGTCATTCTACCAGTTCTAGTAGCCACTCTAACAGCATAATCATTTTTCTTACTATTCATTTCATCAAGAACTTCTTTCTGAGCTTTAAGTACTTGTTCTACTTGAGTGGTAACCATAGAAGCATGTTTGCTGACAAGTTTAAGTTCACCTCTAATATTAGCCATATAATCACCCAAGCGTTTAATCATATAAGCATCTTGTTTTAATTGTCTACCAAAATAAGTATTAAAGTCATCTTGCTTAAAAATAAAGTTATCAAACTCATCCAAGCACTGACTAGCAATTTTAGTAGGAGGGACTTCAGCTTTATCATATCTATAGAGAGAATTTACCTTTACTACCTGTGTCGGGATATCGGGATCAGGAGGTTCTTCATTGAATAAAGAATTGAGATCATATACTTCTTCGACAGGCGGTAAATTAAGACCATGTATTTCTTCAATAGGAGGTAAATTCTTAACATCTTCAGCTTTAATACCTTTTTCTTTCATATATTTCTTTGCCTCTTGCATATCTTCGGGACTGACAAATAAAACACCTCTCTTCTTCAGAGTTGGTTTAGAGATAGGCTCAGTAATTGGAGCAGGAGCTGGCTCGGGGGCTGGCTCAGGAGGTGCCCAATTATTTTCATTTGTCAACATATTATTCAATAGAATTTCAGCTTCATCCGGTGTTCTTTCCCTGAAAAGAGAACCAGCACGACTATCCATGTAATCTCTGGAAGCATCGGTTAGTCCATTATAAAAGATATCAAGTAATTCAGGTTTCTTAAGAGGATGATCAGTCAAAGCATTAAGTAACTTGAGAAGCCTCCCCCAAGCTTGTGGGAGACTCTCTTCTTTAATTTGCACGAAGTTGTATAATTCCCTCAGAGCATCTTGTTTCTTATAAGCAGGGAAATATTTAGCAGAGAAGTAATAAATCATATACTGGGGACTACGCACACAACCAGGATCAATAAAATTAAACCATATCTTAGCATCACCCTTTAACGAGAATGGAAATATTTTGAGTATATAAAAGTAGCGCGATCTCTCATCATTAGTAAACAGGGCGGCTATATCATTTAACTTAGTAAGATGTGCCACAACAGTTTTAGATTCATAGCCATAAAAAGGATCAGATTCGACCAAAGTAATTATATCTGGATCAACAGAAAATTCATAATCCTTATCAGGAACACAAATAGGTGAAGTAGCAAAAGCAGGGTCAGGTTCCATTCTGTCTCTAAGAGATTCTTTACTCCATTTAACTAGCAGCCTCTTAAGTTCATATATATCTTTACAAGCAAACATAGCAGCAGAAGATTCCATATCAAAAAGATAACCCTCAGGAATAGCAGGCATATCTTCATCATCACTTTCATCAACATAATCAGTTTCAATAGCTTCTTTCTCTCTAGACCTAGCAATTTGTTCATCAAGAAATTCACCAAGGGGCACAGTAGTATCAAGCATAGAAGTAGTTTCATCATAAGTATCATGCATAGCAGAAGTGGCATCATCAATAACAAGCGACATATCAGAACGAATAGCAGAAGCAGGTTTAGGTGTCGCAAGCTTACTCATAATAGAAGGTGAATCAAGTGCATAGCTAGATGACAGTTCCTTACCTCCCCTCGTAGTTGAGGGATAAATTTTTGTCTTAGCGTCTTTCAAGTTCTTCATAGTGTCCAGCAGATATAAATCCCAAGTGACTCAAAGAATAGAGCTATGCTCCCCGACAACGGCGCCAGAAAAAGGTCTTGATAACCCACAAGTATAGGGGATCGCAATAGTTTTCGAGGGTGGAGTATTCAACCCAAATTTATTGATTCGACACAAGGGGAGCCAAAGAATATTCTCAAGTATTAGCAGCTGAGTTGTCAATTCAACCACACCTGGAAACTTAGTATTTGCAGCAAAGTGTTTAGTAGCAAAGTAATATGATAGTGGTGGTAACGGTAACAAAAGTAAAGACAGCAAAAGTAATGTTTTTGGTATTTTTGTAGTGATTGTAACAGTAACAACGGAAAAGTAAATAAGCGAGAACCAGTATATGGAAAGCTCATAGGCACCGGATCAGTGATGGATAATTATGCCAGATGCGGTTCGTCATGTAACAGTCATAACATAGGGTGACACATAACTAGCTCCAATTCATCAATATAATGTAGGCATGTATTTCGAATATAGTCATACGTGCTTATGGAAAAGAACTTGCATGACATCTTTTGTCCTACCCTCCCGTGGCAGCGGGGTCCTATTGGAAACTAAGGGATATTAAGTCCTCCTTTTAATAGAGAACCGGAACAAAGCATTAGCACATAGTGAATACATGAACTCCTCAAACTATGGTCATCACCGAGAAGTGTCTCGATTATTGTCACTTCGGGGTTGTCGGATCATAACACATAATAGGTGACTATAGACTTGCAAGATAGGATCAAGAACTCACATATATTCATGAAAACATAATAGGTTCTGATCTAAAATCATGGCACTCGGGCCCTATGACAAGCATTAAGCATAGCAAAGTCATAGCAACATCAATCTCAGAACATAGTGGATACTAGGGATCAAACCCTAACGAAAGTAACTCGATTACATGATAAATCTCATCCAACCCATCACCGTCCAGCAAGCCTACGATGGAATTACTCACGCACGGCGGTGAGCATCATGAAATTGGTGATGGAGGATGGTTGACGATGACGACATGACGAATCCCCTCTCCGGAGCCCCGAACGGACTCTAGATCAGCCTCCCGAGAGATTAGGGCTTGAGGCGGCTCCGTATCGTAAAACGCGATGATTTCTTCTCTCTGATTTTTTTCTCCCCGAAAGCCAATATATAGAGTTGGAGTTGGCGTCAGAAGGTTTCCAGGGGGCCCACGAGGTAGGGGGCGCGCCTAGGAGGGGGGCGCACCCCCCACCCTCGTGGATAGGGAGTGGGCCCCCTGGTCTTCATCTTTGGCGAGGATTTTTTTTATTTATTCTAAGATATTCCGTGGAGTTTCAGGTCATTCCGAGAACTTTTGTTTTCTGCACATAAAACAACATCATGGCAATTCTGCTGAAAACAGCGTCAGTCCGGGTTAGTTCCATTCAAATCATACAAGTTAGAGTCCAAAACAAGGGCAAAAGTGTTTGGAAAAGTAGATACGACGGAGACGTATCACACGTTAAGCTTGTTATCCTGAAATTTCAAGCCGCGCCTTGTTATGCCGAAATTTCAAGCTAGCGTCTCTGTCTATCGTGCTGCGAAACTCCCGCCTCTTCAACCCGCGCCTTGTTAGCCCAAAATATTTAAGATATATCTTTGTCTCGTTGTGCTCCGGCAACTCCCTCCATCTCAACCCGCGCCTTGCTATTCCAAAATTACAACGCGCGCGAAAACTCCCACCTCCTGTGAAATCCCGACACGCAAAATGCCCGTGGTACCCCTGAACCGAAAGAACCGCCTCAAATCGGTGGGGTTACTTTCATAACTTACCCCACATTTCGGACAAGCGCATCCCTAAGCCATGGTTCCCCACTCCCATCCCATCCGCCCACCCATTCATACACCGAGGCCATGAAAACCCGCGATGAAGCCCCACACCCTCCTCTGTCCGCCACACAGCCGGAGCCTCTTCCCCGACGACGTCGTCCACAGCAACACCTCGACGTCTCTCATCCGTCATACCGGATTAGGATCCGTCGTCGATCTCTTTGTCCCGCCGGTTCAGCCACCCCGGCCTCCACCTCCAAGGAGCTGCCCCGACATTCCCCTCATCTTTCGCGCCACCTCCATTCACACACCGCCGTCTTCACCTGCACCACCAGAAGAGCATCATCATCACCGTTTCCTCGGATGAAGTTGCGGCCTAATCGGCGCCACCAAAGAGGTTGTACACTAATTGCCGCATTTTCTTCTTGATTCGATCTCACGGTGCTGCCGGCGCTCGGTCCCGAGCCGACACGGCGTGGCTCCATCCACCGCGGCGTTGCCGGCCACTTCCTCCACGATGTCGCTCCCTCGGCGGCGACGTCCACATCAGTAGGAGATGCTGCTGCTTTAGCTCTCGCTCGCGCTGCTGCTCTGCTCTTGCTATTGCTCTTGCTTGCGCTGCTGCTCTCGCTCTTGCTCTTGCTTGCGATGCTGCTCCGATTTAGCTACACTTCAGTCGACTGAATCGACTTTTGGGTCAGTCGATTTTTAGGGGGTGGGGGGATCGCCGGGGTGAAGGAAGAACCAGCCGCAGCGGGGAGGGGGGCTCACCGGAGAGGTACCCCACTATCTATCTTAGGATTCAGGGTGGGGGCGGTGGTCGCAGGCGGTGGTGGGGCGGAGGCATGGGGATCGCCGGAGAAAAATCTCAGCACAGGGGGGCCTAGAGGGATGACCGGGGCGGCGACGGACCGGCGGTGAGGAGTGTTTTCAGGATGAGCAGGGCAGCGCACCGCCGGCCGCGGGCGGCGGGGTGCTGCTGTTTGGCCGGTGGTGGCTGGCGGCTCAGGGGGTGGAGGTTGAAGATGAACTGCAGGCCCTTGATTTCATATCCAACGGCTGCAAAATCGACTAACCAGAGACAAAAAGTCAGTAATCGACGATAGCCTCACCTTGCCGGGCGTTCGGCCGACAAGCAAAATTCAGTTTCGACAGTTAAGTTCAGTTTCGACGGTTAAATTCAGTTTCGACAGTTAAGTTCAGAGATGAGCGGCTGATGTATTTTACATCTAGCACTTTGTGGCTATGTATTTTACGTCATGTATTGGAGATGCTATTAGAATTCCACTCAGGTTAACATTGTCTCTCTTGTCCTGCTTCAGCCTCGGTGTCGTACAACTCACTGGAGCTGCTCCAACAACGAAACCCTCCATCACAGCGGAGCAGTACCTCGGTCTCCATCTCCAGACGCCTAAGATCTTCTTCCCCTCCTCCGACAGCCAAGTCAGCCGGAGCATCCTCACCGGCCAATCCAATCACGCTGAGATCGACATGGCTTTGCCAAAGAGGTTGTACACTTGTTGCATCTCTTTTTTACTCTACATGTTATATATATTGTCCACTGAGCACACGTAGTAACATGAAATACGATTATTTTATCCTACTATATGACAAGAAGTGAGGTACCAGGCAACTTAGCTATCCCTGATGGACTCTCTTGAATGCCATCATTATTTATCTCTGCACGTTTGAGCTGTGCATTTGTCGATGGGCCTGGGAGTTGAGCTAGTATGGCAGTGGCCTGTGTCCAAAGTAATAGAAGTAGCACAAAAACATTTTTTTAGTGTAGGATTTTCCTTGCTCAAGCCTGCCTACTAGAATCGCCAGTGCTTGAAAGGAAAAGTGAATGAAAAACATAGGAATTGGAAAGTTTCCTATGGTACTACTTTTCATGAATTTGGTGCAAAGGAATGGAGCAAAGGAAAAATGTAGGATTTGTTCCTTTAGTGTATCCTTGAGAGAAAAACCGTAGGAATTTCTAATTTCCACTTGTCCTCCTTTTCATATTCCTATTCATCAAGAACAAGACTAAGAGATAGTAGCATAATAGCATTATAACCATATATTTTCTTGTGGTTTGACTTAATCTCACCATGCTTTTTTGCATCATGTGATCTTCCAATTCTTGTGAATCAAACATCCAGATTGGCAGAAATCCTGTGTTTTTAAATTCTCTGTTTTGCATGTGCATTCCTATCCTATTCCTGTCTATTTCCTATCCCTGCATTGTTAGAATCCTCAAATTCAAACAAGCCCTTACTCAACTACTTACATACAGATATGTGTCAAAGAAAACCTTGTGTGGTTTGTCCTGCTCTCTGGCGTTGTGTTCCACCCCAGCTCAGCTGCTCCAACAACGGAAGGGTTCACCACAGCAGGGATCCGCTCTCCAGACTGTCTTTCGCCGCCTCAGATCTTTCTTCCCCGCCACCGGCAGCCACGACAACTGCATTACCATCATCAACTGAGCAGCTGACCTTGAGGACTACATGGGTCCGCAAGAGAGGTTGCACTCTTCCGTGTCTGCTTACGTTATGCATCGCTTAATATGATGACATGCTACATTATCATCATGTTCATCTATTAACTCCGAGTCAGGTCCAAACTAATGCTGAAACTTGAGTTTTTAAATGGTTGTGAGGTACATATTGGGGAAGCAATCAGTACTATCTGTCTACTATCTGGTTAATCTCGGGTGTCTACTATGAGTTTCATGTTGGGTGTAAACAAACATTAAAGGAGCCATTATCTGTATTTTTTAACTAAAGCTATTATCTGCCACCTATCATTGGTTTTGGGTCTATCCACAGTTTGCTACCATCACTCTGGATTTGTGCATGCACTCCTTACATAATCTCACTATGTTTTATTCCTATGCATGCCAGTTATTGTACACAATGGAACTGATCATGTAGAGAAAAAGAGACGAGCCTTGCGTGGCAATAAAATTTCATGCAGACGTCGCTCCATGGTGGGTGCAAAGGCAGCCCCCCTCCACCCATTTCGGATCGTAATCAAGAGGAAGATAACTGTTCTGAGGGGGATTCGGAAGGAGAAGACCACTCCTATTTACCCCATGAGGTCTTCGCTCTAACTTGGCATGCTGATGTTGGTAATATCATGCATATGGTGCCTTGCATTGCTTATGTATACATTAAAGATGTCATCTGCTTAGTTTAGACATGCTTTGTGTCAATGCCATCTGTTTAGTTTCTTTATCGTATATGTGAATCATGCAATGCCATCTTGTTTAGCCAGGCATCATATATGTGAATTTTGCAATGCCACCCTGGTTAGACAGTCATCTTATATGTGAATTATATCATGCCATCATTTTTTATTACATGTTAAATTTGTCAACAATTTTAGTATATTCAATTACTCTTCTTGTGCATCAGCCATTCGGCACGGTCATGGAAAAATCTGGAGTGGAAACAAGGTCTTCAGAGCAAACAATGTTATCTGACGAAGCGCATGTCTTGCTGGTTACCGATAGCTCCTCAAAGGAGGATTCAGAGATAGATGACCAGTCATATCCCCCGAGGTGCATGCTCTATCTTGGCAGGGTTATGTTTCTCATATCGTGCGTATGGTATCTTGCATTGCTATGTCATTTGCTTAGTTTAGACATGCTTTGTGTGAATGCCACCTGTTTAGTGTCTAATTGCCATATATGTGAATTATGCAATGCCTCTTGTTGCAAGACATTATATATGTGAATTATGCAATGTTATCTTGTTGCAAGGCATTATATATGTGAATTATGCAATGCCATGCTGTTTAGGCAAGCGTCATATATGTGAATTATATCATGTCGTCCCTTTTTTTGTATTTCTCATTGCTTTTGTCGACAATGTTTGTATATTCAACTGCTCTTCCTGTGCATTAGCCATTTGAATTGGTGATGGAGAAATCTGGAGTGAAAACAAGGTCTTTAGAGCAGACAATGCTACCTGCTGAAGCAGATATCTTGCTGGTTACAGATAGCTCTCCAGAGGAGGATTCATAGGCAGATGACCAGTCCTATTATCCCCCTGAGGTGTATGCTCAAACTTGGCAGAGTTATATTACTCATATCATGCATATGTTGTATTGCAATGCTTAGTTTTTACATCATATACACAATATTGAATGCCATCTCCTTAGTTGACACATCATATATGCGATTGCCCTCTACTCACTTCCTTAGAATATAAATCATATATTTGAATTATGTCATGCCATGATGTTTACATAGAGAGCATGTATCTGAATTATAGCATGCCAACCCATTTTCTAAAGACATAATATAGTTATATCATCTCATCCTGTTTACATAGTCATCATATTTTAAATTATGTCATTCTATCCGTGAATTATATCATGCCATCATGTTTCCATCGACGGCATGTTTGTGATTTATGGCATGCCAACCACTTTAATAGACACATTGTATAGTTATATCATGTCATCCTGTTTACATAGTCATCATATTTTGAAGTATGCCATTCTATCCTGTTTAGTTAGCCATCATACATGTGAAATTGTGTCATGCTATCCTGTTTAATTAGCCATCATATATGTGAAATTATGTCCTGCTATTCTGTTTGGTTAGACAACATAAATGTGAATTATTTCATGCCATGTTTTCTTCCCTACTATCCATTGAACCTGTCTATCTTACAATGTCTGTACATTCAATTACTTTTCTTGTTTATCAGCCATTTAAATTGGAGGGGGTGATGGCGGTATCTGTGGGAGTAAAAACACGTCCTTCAGAAAAGATCATGCTACCTATCAATGCAGATAGAACCACGGTTGTACTTGCCCAATAACCAGCCCCACCACACATAACCCAGACTCATGCAGAATGTACCCCTACCCAGTTGGACAGAGAACCAGCTACACCCCTTCTAACCCCAACCCCAGCAGATAGTAACCCAGTTCACGTTGACACAACATTGTCTCTACCACAGAGCACCCAAACACGAGCAGTTAGTAAGGAAACTGCAGTGCCCAAAGCACGAGGACCACCACTCCGAACCCCAAGTCAACGCTTAAAGCAGAAGAAGAATTGTTCTCAGGTCAGGTTTCGTAGCTATGGTTCATACTACTTTGCTCTTGCATCACTGTATTTACTCATACCAACTAATTTCAAATTTGAAGGATGCAATTGAAACTCCAATGGCGCAACAGGTATGTTTTAAACCTGTTTCTTTAACGTGTTTGCTGTTGTAACTTGCTCTATGTTGATTTCAGTTTCAATTGAATAAACAGTTATGTTCTCATGCCATGCACATTACAAGTGTTGTTATTGTTGTGTAGTTTCCCACACTTATATTCTGTCTATGCTGCTTTGTCTTAAATAGATATGATTCGAACTATATCTATCTTGATTTGGCAACATAAACTAGAATGATATAGACCATACAGTGACCATACTACATAGATATATATTTGTTTCATGTTGTTATCCTGTCCACCTTACTACTGAACTGGTTTACCAAAATGAGTTTCATATACTACATTGTAAACCTGTGATGTGTTTGTTTGTTTCTCTTTTAGAATGCGGATAAAATATTGGAGAAGAGTACCCTGTTATGCAATGGGAAAGGAAGTAATGCAGATAAGGTTCAAGATAGTGAGACATCCCTGTTGGTCTCCAAGAAAGCTGATAAAAACTATATTGAAGACACCGAGACAACCCCAAAGTCATGTCTTGATGTAGTGTTCGAGTTATCGGTTACTACTGCTGGCACCACTCTTGAACTCGTTACTGAATCAGTTCGCTTCTTGAGTCTCAACTTCAAGTTGAAAGACATCGATCGATGTTATGCGACGAGAAGTCAAGGACCGAGGAAGTCCCTGCAGAATTCAGATGCATACTTTTCGTGCAACAAGAAGTGCCGGAGGACTTAAGCACCAAACAAGAGAAAGTTAATAAGCTTGCTAAGCATCTTGCCAGAATTATGGGTACCCAGGATATTGTTTCTTGAGCTCTTCTGAAGTGGTTTCAGTTCTGGACTTGTTTTGCTGCAGCGTTTATATGCTACTGTGTTCCCTATATTTGCACTGGTGGCGAACTTTGATGCCCAGTGGATGTAATATGTGTAATAGCCGTGATAGCCTAGCGTAAGTTGCTTGCTTATTTATTTCCTTATTGTATTGTTTATTTCTTTGCTTGTAGTCAGTGCAGTTCTTTTTCCGCGGTTTGCTAGTGGCCGCGATAACCTATTTTTTAAAAACTAGGCCACAATAACCATGGGCTACATATTTACTATAGTTACCATTTCCCTCCTACGGGTCGTAGAAACAATGGGCCTTCTACGGTCGTAGAAACAATGGGCCTTATACGGGTCGAGACACAATGGGCCTTCTATGGTCTATATCATCAATGGGCCTTCTACGGTCGTATGATCGGTTGGCCAAACATGTGCCAATAACAGATCGCATTATGGCCAGAACGGGCTAGAGTTGGAATCGTCTCGTTCATGGGCCGACCATAACGGGCCCTCGTTAATCAGCCGTATTTGATGACGCTATGAAAACGCCCAACGACAACGGGTAAACGGGCCGATCAGAACCTCGGGCTGAACTTAGCCCACAAGCGAAAATGCAAGAACGGGCCGTAAATAAACGAATGCGGAAATGAGCCCAAGACTAAATGGGCTCGAGAAGGCCGAAGATAACATATCTGAAACGCCCAACGGAATAACGGGCCGTTAATGGGTATAAATTGATACACTATTCATTCTGTGCCGTTTCACCACGGGCCATTAATGGGTATAAAGTGATACACTGTTCATTGCGGGCCAGTTTCACCATGGGCCGTTAATGGGCCAAGAGTTACAAAGGGCCTCATATGGGCCGAAAGACGTCATGGGCCATACATGGGTCGGAAGTGAAAACGGGCTGGAATCATATTGGATGGCCTAGATCACACTACTGGGCCTAATTCGGATAGGGCATAACGGGCCTTGGGTTGGCAGGTTATAAATGGGCTATATGCGAACAGGCCGTTAACATGCTTTCCATGGGCCGGCCCGCCACCTTTTGACCAAGTCAAACGGGCTGGCATTTTCAAAGGAATGGGCCTCTGTTGGGCCGTGCCACGTGTCGACGTATCATAGGCGCCTTCTGTCCAATGAGTGGATGACATCTGTCCCAACGATGAGCCGACACGTGTTTCCTCCAGCCAATGATGATTTTACACGTGGAAAATCCCCATTGGTCCGGGCTGTTAACGGGTTATCGGATCCAAAACCCGACCCGATAACTTAACGGCGTCCGCTTACGGTGGATGCCACATGTCGGTCACCCTTGACGAAAGCACTTCGTGACGCGCGATTTATCGTCATGGAAGTGGACACTTCGTGATGATAATTTTGGTAATGTCATGGAACACTTCTACGACAAAGACAGTATGACTATCTTGATTCTCGTCATAAAATCGTCATGGATGTACATGCATGATGAAAATGCGACCTCTCGTGACAAACACGTATCATCACGGAAGTGTATTTTTTTTAGTGACTGGTTATTTCCTGTTGCATATGGTGTTCTTGAAGTGGAGCCAACTGAGAGCTGGACCTGGTTTTCAAAAACTGAAGGGAGCAATAGGACACCACAAGGTTTAGTCATACATACCGATGCTTGCAAAGGACGGAGAGTGATGTTGATGATGTTTACCCAGAATGGAGCACAAAGAGTGTATTAGGCATCCGCCCAAACTTTCAAAGAAGAAATTCAAAGGAAATTTTATGATGACAATCTATGGCCTTGCTCACTAACTTACAAAGATCAAGAAGCACAACTTTCATCTAAACCAGCTGAAAAGCAGACCAAAAGTAAAGGAATATCTTGAGCAGCACCACACAAAAATCTGGGCTAGAGCAGGTTTCACTGAGTTGAGCAAAGTTGACTATGTTAACAACAATCTTCCTGAATCATTCAACTCCAGAATCAAGAAGTACAAGGGACTACACGTAGTGGACCTGCTGGACAAGATTAGGCAGTACATTATGGAGAAGTTTGACTTAAGAAAAATAATTTGCATTGACCATTTCATTGGGCACTACATCTTACTAGCAGTAATGAAGGCATTAATGGATAAAACTAAAGGTTTGGAGATGAGCATTGTTAGGATAATGTCACAGCCCTAGAATTGCTTGACATTAGTTGCATTAAGGCATTCATGTCATCATGTTAATCTTCTCAGAAAGTTGAAATGGGGATTGTTGAAACCCTAGCACCAATTGAATTCTAATAGGTTCAAATAAAATCATTTTCAATAATCCCAAAATGCCCTGTGAAAATGTTCATGATTAATGGATAAAGGTGAAAGCCTCTTCCAAAAATGATGAACATATCTTATAGGTCATTCCTGGATTTTTGAATTAAATCTTAAACCATTTGACTTTGGGCATTTAAACACTATAAATAATTTAAATGCTCAGATAATGTTGGAAGTATTTGTGGGCCATAGAAATAATTCAGAAAGTGCCCGTGAATATTTTCAGGATTTATAAAATTGATTTGGTTTTTAAAACTGGATCAAAAACAAACAGAACAAATAGAAAAACAGAAAACAATAAAGGAACAGGGCTCACCTGACCTACCTGGCGCCCAGCCGGCCCAACCTCCTTCCCCCCCGCTGGCCGGCCCGGTTGGCCCAGCCCACCAGCCGCCAAGACCGCTGTCGCCTACCTCTACGCCAAGAGGCGAGGAGGGACACGGCGATGTCGCCGCCTGGCCACCTCCACCCCTGCCTGCCTGGCCTCCCCGACCTCCTTGCGATGCCACGCGCCTCCCCGACCCCTGGCCCTCTCACTCTCTCCCTCGAACGCCTCCCCCTTCCTCTGCTTCTCTCCCTCACGCGACCGAGAGCTGCTGCCGCCACCACTCGCCAGAGCCACGGCCACAGCCCTCCTCGCCTCGCCGACGTGTCCATGGCCTCCGCCTAGCCCTCTCCTCCTCCTCACCAAGTCCCCCGACGCCGAGCACCCCGAGGCGCCGCCCCACTGCTTTCCCCTCCTCGACCCGCGGTCGCCGCCGCCAAATTCGCTGCCCGGTGCCCTCCGAGCTCTCCGATGCCCTCATCGCACTCACGGTGAGCCCCAGTCATTCCCCTCTTCCCGACTCGCTCCCCCTAACCACTGCTCCACTACGGCCGACAGCTCACCGCCCGGCCATGGGCGCCATACAGCCACAGCCCGCCGCGGCGGAGCGGTCAACGTGCTCAGAGACCCCAGAGCCTAACGCGACATCCACTTGCCTCCTGCATCGTAGCGCCAACCCCAAGACTTACCCGAGCCCGGCGTGCCGCCAACCTCGTCGCCGGCGCCGATCCCGCCGCCTGACCCGGCTATCACCACCAAGAGCCTTAGCTCATCCCGCCTCCTCAGGTACCTCCCCGCCCTTTTGGTGGCCGGAATGGCAGTTTGCACTTTGCCAGCGCGGGCTCGCCCGGGCTAAACGCCGCGCTCACGACCACCGACCGGCGTGGGTTGACCACCGCCGGTTTGACCTCCCTCTCCCCATCGACATGCGGGCCCGCCTGCTAACTAAGTTAGGTTAGTGTTAACTAGGTTAGGTTAGTTAGTTAGACGCTGACCAGTGGGTCCCAGCGCCAGGTTTGACCTGGACAGCGACCCGATTGACTCGCTGACGTCACATCGACGTCAGTCGACGCAAGAATACCCTTTTATGGATTTAATTTAATTCAGTAAATTTAAAATACCCCAAACTTCTAAAAATCATATAAATTCAACCGTAGCTCGGATGGAAATAATTTATATATGAAAATGATCAGAAAAATATGAAGAATCTGTTTATGCCATGATCATGCATGTTTGAACAAGTTAACATCACTGAATTGGATGAATCATGATTAGGTAAATTGTGAACTAGCATTTGGGGTTGAGTTCAACTTTGTTTGAATTCCACTTCAACTAACTTGGAGTATTGTTGCATTAGGTAAATTCAGTACATTAATATGACATGTCATTCATGTGAATGTGCATTGCATTGATTGTGTTCTCTTGTTTGCGGTGTTTGTTCCTCCCGTGAGACGATGTACCGACGATGATTATTCGATGACACCGATGAAGAACTATTATCTTCGAAGTGCTGTGCAAGCAAAACCCCTTGTTCATTCCGATATAATCCCACTCTCTCGCTCCTGCTCTATTTTATTGCATTAGGACAACAACGACTCATGTGTTACTTGCTGCGGTAGCTGAACCCTTGATCCTTGCATGACCTGTCATTCCACAAGAATTAGATGAAACCCACTAGCATGAGTAGGAATTGTTTGAGCCATGATGTGCCTACTCATCTATGCTTGTTCGTCATGCCTGCTATCGCTTAGAGTTGAGTCGGGTCTGATTCATCGGGAATGAATTGGAATTGTTATGAACATGTCCTATTGTGTGTGAGCTAAGTGTGTGAACACGATTTGGTAAAGGTAGCGGTGAGAGGCCATGTAGGAGTACATGGTGGGTTGTCTCATTGCAGCCGCCCTCGAGAACTGAGTTCTGTGTTTGTGATCCATGAAACAGTTATTACCACGCATTGGGATCCTTAATTGACCCTCTCGGCTTCTTAACCACCCTTGTCCTCATCCGGAGTTGCAAGTAGTTTTCGTGTTTGTAGCATGTTGGGGCCGCACGCAACGCTGACCTTAGGGGTGGGTTGTGTTGCGGTAGGCACCGTGGTCGGTGTACCGAAAGTGCCCGCTTGGTATCTCGGGAACCCCGCACACATCGTTCGGGCTGTATGGGAAACCTCGGCGGACTCCTCATGGATGGAACCCGAATAGGCGATAAACCTGGACTAGGGACTTGAGTGTTTAGGTAGGTGTGGCCGACACCCACGCTGGGCTTCCGCTGAAGGTTGCCGAGTACATGTCGGTAAACGGCGGTAAGTGGTGAGAGCGTGTGAAGAAGTACACCCCGCAGGTTTAATATGATCTATTCGAATAGCCGTGTCCACGGAAAAGGACTTCGGGTTGCCTATACCAGTTCATAGACAAGTGAAAGTGGATACTCTAAAATGCGCAAGATAAGCGTGAGTGCTATGGACGGCGCGCTCGTAGGGAGACGGAGCGGGTCCATAGTGGTGTATTGATATGGTGAATATGTGGACTCGTGCGCCACCTCAAAAGAGTTACTTGCAATGTAGTTCAGGATAGCCACCGAGTCAAAGCTGGCTTGCTGCATCAAACTCCACCACCCCTTTTGATAATGATGCATATGTAGTTAGTTCTGATGTAAGTCTTGCTGAGTACAATTGTACTCACGCTTGCTTATTTTATGTTTTGCGAGAGACGTCGGCCTCGCTAGTAGTTCCACGTGGACTTGACGCTTAGCTTGATACCTCAGCTACGATCTTAGCCTTGGCAGGATTTGGTAGATAGTCGCTTCTCAGCCTTTTTCATTTATAGTTGTCTCGTACTCGGACATGTTTAGCTTCCGCTTGTGTTTTGACTTGTATGTTTCGAGTGTTGGGTCATGAGACCCATGTTTGTAATATCTCGCCTTCTGAGCCTAATGAATAATATCTGAGTCGAGAGTTATGTTGTGATGCCACGTCGTATTTACATATTGAGCATATTGTGTGTATGTTTGAAATGCTTGGTATGTGTGGGATCCGACAAACTAGTTGTTTATCCTTGGCAGCCTCTCATATGGGGAAATGTAGTCTCGTGCCCAAGCGATAGTAGTCCGCTTCAGCCCGGTTCACCGGAGTCCTGCTAGCCCAAAGACTACCGCTTGGACACTTGACTGGCCGGCATGTGTTTCACTTCGTTCTTATGTCTGTTCCTTCGGGAAATGTCACGCTGTATCATTCGAGTCTGTCTAGCCTGCTACAGCCGGGATACCGGAGTCCTCATAGCCCAAATGCTACAGCCCGAATATATACGTTGATGACCGACATGCTCGATGTGATTCATGTATGCCTGTCCCCATAGGTTAGCGCCGCTTTGGGTTCACGACTAGCCATGTCGGCCCGGTTCTTTGTCATATGGATGCTAGCGACACTATCATATACGTGAGCCAAAAGACGCAAACGGTCCCGCCATGGTAAGGCGACACCGTGGGAATACCGTGCGTGAGGCCGCAAAGTGATATGATGTGTTACATGCTAGATCGATGTGACTTAGGATCGGGTCCCGACAGCGTTGGTATCGAGCCCGATCGCTCAGAGGATTACCAAGCCAAACTGGTCGAAGTTGTGTCTAGAAATGCTTTAGCTATGTAGGGAATTGATTGTGAAGGAACGAAAGCTCTTTTTACTCCTTATACCTCATGGCCTTCGATCCGAGTCATCCTCTTCTCTTCTACGGGGTTTAAGAACTAGGCTTCTCATCTATCTATTAGGATGACGTGTTACTAATCCGTAGATTTATAAGATTGTTGGTTTTAATCCCCAGTTCAGTTCCTACTATTTCTGAATGATAACTGTTGATCTCAGAATCTTGTTATGATGTTGTTGAGTGGGTATGCCACCATTTTCTGTAGGATGTCTCAAATCATTTTGAGCATTTACAGCCGTTATGCTGTCCGAGTCATCCCAGGTCTCTAAATAGTCTGATGCATTTGCAAATCCTTTCTCTCTGTTCCCAATGTCCTTTTGGTCAGAATAAGCACACTAACCGGTGCGTTGGGGTAATTTATTGCCTTGACATATATGTTGGAACTATTATTATGACCCTAGGTGTTTAGGAAGTCACCTAGCAACTTAGCAATGCTCTTGTATCCCTAGTGTGATGATTCCGCCATCATTTTGAAAGCATCCCGTGATGCCATTTAGTAGTAGGCATTCTACCCTGGGTTTCGAGCCCGAGATTCATCCTACTTCATGTTGTTAGTATTTGCTAGTGCCTTCAGGATATTAGTAACCTTGCGATAGTCCTCAAGGTCCGTGGTATTTCCTTCTTCCAAATACTACGAACCGCTTATGGCAGAAGTTCTTTTGAGCCAAAAGATCACAATAAAAGTGCTCTTGAGGAGTACTCCATTCATAATTGTGAATCTGCCAATTCTACCTTTCTGCATGGGTTATCCGGAAGAAATGTTGAGCTTTGCTCGATATACTAATCTATGCCTCCACAACTCGAAAAGTTATATGTTCCTTTGAGTTGTTCTCTTAGATGCCTTCCGACCTTCATCTATCAATTGATAGCCAAGGGTATGTGTGCATTTGTGTTCATCGATGCATTTTATCCTTGTGGTCCGTCAAGCCATTCTACTCCGGAATGACTAGGAGAAACAAACTCCAGTACCTCATCCATTTCTAGGATTGGGTCAAAGTAGTTGTATCCCGCAGATCAAAATGCCAATTCAGCTTTTGCTCTGTTCTACCTTGGAGTGTTACCATCTTTATGTCAAGAATGTCATGGGAATTGCACAACCTCCTAGGAATTCTTGATGCAGTGATACTTCCCACCATCATCATTCATTCCTCGGTCTTCGTGTTGTTGTAACCGGAATGCCGACAAGTGAATTGTGATGTGTGAAATCAATACTCCGAGCAACTTGTTGCTTGGCAGCTAATGGACATTATCCTCATTCTTGGCATGTTGGTTATTAAAACATCATCCTGAGATTGATCGTGCTACCTAGTCCTTAGTTCGGTGCACCCTTCGATTGATGAGTTAGAATCTTGTCAAGTCCTCACTCATCTGATCATATCGTCTTGCCCTCAAAAGCAAGATTGTTCTCGAGCTTAGTAATATATCGGTGGTTCATGACTTTCCAAATATCTTCTTGGAAGTGTTACCGGGTTGTTTCCTCGATCGTTATGTTGGGCTCGTGATCAAGTTGGTTTCTTGTGAACCACCCTTCTCCAAGAATCTGTGTTGGATACCCCGAGCTAGTCGGTTAAGCTAGCCAACAACTTGGAGAGTTGGAAGATAAAAGCTTGCCTAACTTAGTTCGCTCCAAAGGGATATTCTGTGTAGCATGTGTTGAAGAAAGATGATATCTTCATCGATTGGTCCTCGTGATCAGTTGTTGGATCTATTGTCTTACCAATTCTTTGACTTGAGTACGGGCCATTGTCAAGTCAAATCAGAACCAACGATATTCGTAATGTTGTCTTACTCGTGGTTAATCCTTCGAGCATACACCATTACATCTTTTGGCCTGACCAATACTATCACGTGTTCACATGATGGTGGAAGTCCAGTGATATGGAAATTCCGATGAGTTGCTGTTGAGCCCATCAGTAGCATTTTGTCTCCCCCATGAGTCGTGTTGAGCATCAACCTAGTATTGGAAACTTGTGTAAGCATTTCTTCGTGTTTTGCTCATGAAGCATATGTTTGGATGAAAGTAGTGACTTCCTCTAGTTCATGTGCATCTGATGTAAGTTGCCGCCATGAACTTGAGAAAGGTTTGTTTTGCTTCCTATGGAATCATTCCAAGTCAGTCATGCACGCATAAGTATTCTATGGTCCGATAGACTGATCATCTTCATTCCATATGGATTCCATAGCACACCAAGCCACTGATTGAATTGTTCAAGGAGAAGGAGTTCCTTCATAACAACTAGTCATGACTTATGATAGGACTTCGTTATCCTCGATGATGGTTCCCAACCGAACTCGGTAGTGTTTTATTATAAGACTACCATGTGGTCATGCTTGTCTAGGACAACGTGTTCATATGTTTGTAGCAAAACCAGCTCATATTTTGGAGCTCGCTACCTTAGTTCACTTCCCGAGAATCTCGCAACGTCTTCTCGCCGATTTGTGTTGCAACCTTTCTGTTCGGACATGCTGAGTCTCAAGTATCCTATTCCCAATCGGATCTGAATCTCAGGCAGATATGATGGTTGGAACATTCTAACAGCTGCATTTTCGTTCCCAGCTGGCACCGTCCTGGTGCTATCTCGCTATAGACTGTCTTCTTAGCAACTCTTGCCCAGGTTTTTCTTCAAAAAGTGGACTTACTATGGGTCCCCTCCACCTTCGATGATAAGCAAAATCATCCATTGCGTTGTCTTCAACAAGGTAGTCCACATCATCCATTCTAGTCCGGGTGTACCATTCCTTTGCATTCCACCAAATGATCGTTTGTGATTGCCTTAGGCTGGTATACAGAGTTCCAATGATCTATGGATCAAAAGTAATTCTTTTTGCCACTTAAGGGAATAGCTCTTTGCGTTACCTCTCTCGAGGTGTTCCGTTACGGGATCATGGTAAATATTTCCTCACCACCTTGGCACCATCCACCATCTCCCTAGGCGTGGAATTGTTGCCACCAATCAAACCCCGTTGTTGTTTCTTCCATCCTCTCGATGCATTTGGTGTCTCAACTCGAGATGTGTCACCGCCTCAAATCCGTAATGTCGATCCTGTTTGCTTAATCTTCGTGAAGATCGAGTCATGTAGGGCTTCCCTTCTTTCATTGTCGTGTCGGGTGAAGATCTCAAGACGACAAGACCAAGAAGATGGAGGAACCAACATCTTCGAGAAGGCAAATGGACCATGAAGATTGTGATAGTCTGTGACCTCCTTTTCCTCTTACTCACGCCTTGAATCTCGGGCGAGATTCTTGTTTAGTGGGGTGAGTTGTCACAGCCCTAGAATTGCTTGACATTAGTTGCATTAAGGCATTCATGTCATCATGTTAATCTTCTCGTAAAGTTGAAATGGGGATTGTTGAAACCCTAGCACCAATTGAATTCTAATAGGTTCAAATAAAATCATTTTCAATAATCCCAAAATGCCCTGTGAAAATGTTCATGATTAATGGATAAAGGTGAAAGCCTCTTCCAAAAATGATGAACATATCTTATAGGTCATTCCTGGATTTTTGAATTAAATCTTAAACCATTTGACTTTGGGCATTTAAACACTATAAATAATTTAAATGCTCAGATAATGTTGGAAGTATTTTGGGCCATAGAAATAATTCAGAAAGTGCCCGTGAATATTTTCAGGATTTATAAAATTGATTTGGTTTTTAAACTGGATCAAAACAAACAGTAACAAATAGAAAAACAGAAAACAATAAAGGAACAGGCTCACCGACCTACTGGCGCCCACCGCCCAACCTCCTTTCCCCCCCGCTGGCCGGCCGGTTGGCCCAGCCCACCAGCCAAGACCACTGTCCGCCACCTCGCCAAGAGGCGAGAGGAGGGACACGTCGCCGCCAAGGCGCCACCTCCACCCCACCACCGCCTGGCCTCCCCGACCTCCTTGCGATGCCACGCGCCCCCGACCCCCTGCCCTCTCACTCTCCCTCGAACGCCCCCCCCCTTCCTCTCTCTCTCTCCTCACGCGACCGAGAGCTGCTGTCGCCACCACTCGCCAGAGCCACGGCCACAGCTCCTCGCCTCGCCGACGTGTCCATGGCCTCCGCTTAGCCCTCTCCTCCCTCCTCACCAAGTCCCCCGACGCTGGCACCCCGAGGCGCCGCCCCACTGCTTTCCCCTCCTCGACTCCGCCGTCGCCGCCGCCAACGGCTGCCCGTGCCCTCCGAGCTCTCCGATGCCCTCATCGCACTCACGGTGAGCCCCCGAGTCATTTCCCCTCTTCCCCGACTCGTCTCCCCCCCCTAACCACCGTCTCCACTACGGCCGACAGCTCCTCACCGCCGGCCATGGTGCCGCCGCGGCCACAGCCCCTGCCGCTCGCGTCGGAGCGTGTCAACGTGCTCAGGAGACCCCCAGGAGCCTAACGCGCACATCCACTTGCCCTCCTGCATCGAAGCGCCAACCCCGTGACTTACTCCGAGCCCGGCGGCCGCCAACCTCGTCGCCGGCGTCGATCCCGGCCGCCCCGACCCCGGCTATCACCACCAAGAGCCTTAGCTCATCCCCAGCTCCCCGTAGGTACCCTCCCCGGCCCTTTTGGTGGCCGGAATGGCAGTTTGCACTTGCGCCGCCGCGTCGGGCTCGCCGGCGGCTAAACGCCGGCGCCACGACCACCGACCGTGTGGTTGACCACCGCCTGGTTTGACCTCCCTCTCCCATCGACATGCGGGCTCCGCCTGCCAACTAAGTTAGGTTAGTGTTAACTAGGTTAGGTTAGTTAGTTAGACGCTGACCTGGGTCCCAGCGCCAGGTTTGACCTGACAGCGACCGCTTGACCATTGACGTCACACTCGACGTCAGTCGACGCAAAGAATACCCTTTTATGGATTTAATTTAATTCAGTAAATTTTAAAATACCCCAAACTTCTAAAATCATATAAATTCAACCGTAGCTCGGATGGAAATAATTTATATATGAAAAATGATCAGAAAAATATGAAGAATCTGTTTATGCCATGATCATGCATGTTTGAACAAGTTAACATCACTGAATAGGATGAATCATGATTAGGGTAAATTGTGAACTAGCATTTGGGGTTGGAGTTCAACTTTGTTTGAATTCCACTTCAACTAACTTGGAGTATTGTTGCATTAGGTAAATTCAGTACATTAATATGACATGTCATTCATGTGAATGTGCATTGCATTGATTGTGTTCTCTCTTGTTTGCCGGTGTTTGTTCCCTCCCGGTAGACGATGTACCGACGATGATTATTCGATGACACCGATGAAGAACTATTATCTTCAGAAGTGCCAGGCAAGCAAAACCCCCTTGTTCATTCCGATATAATCCCACTCTCTCGCTCCTGCTCTATTTTATTGCATTAGGACAACAACGACTCATGTGTTACTTGCTGCATGTAGCTGAACCCCTTGATCCTTGCATGACCTGTCATTCCACAAGAATTAGATGAA